>AWOL01S0067097.1:7293-68173 GCA_000715115.1 Nicotiana otophora
TGTGTGGTTTCTCGGTCTTCTTTATATGATCGCATCAGAGAGTGCCTGTATGATGATCCACATCTGCTTGTCCTTAAGGACACGGTTCAGCACAGTGATGCCAAGGAAGTCACTATTGGAGATGATGGCGTATTACAAATGCAGGGCAGGCTAAGTGTACCTAATGTAGATGGTTTGCATGAGCTGATTCTCCAGGAAGCTCACTGTTCACGGTACTCTATTCATCCAGGCGCCGCGAAGATGTATAAGGATTTGAGATAGCATTATTGGTGGAGACGGATGAAGAAAGATATAGTTGGGTTTGTATCTCAGTGTTTAAATTGTCAACAGGTAAAGTACGAGCACCAGAGACCGGGCGGATTGCTATAGAGACTTGAAATTCCGGAGTGGAAGTGCGAGCGGGAGCGTATTACCATGGACTTCGTAGTTGGACTCCCACGGACTTTGAGAAAGTTTTATGCTGTTTGGGTGATAGTAGATCAGTTGACCAAATCAGCGCATTTATTCCAGTCAATACTAATTATTCTTTGGAGCGATTGGCTGGGATTTATATTCGCGAGATTGTTCGCCTATACGGTGTGCCGGTGTCCATTATTTCAGATCGGGGTACAGTTTACCTCACAGGTTTGGAGGGCAGTGCAGCGAGAATTGGGCACACAGGTTCAGTTGAGTACAATATTTCACCCTCAGACGGACGGACAGTCCCAACGCACTATTCAGATATTAGAGGATATGCTACGCGCTTGTGTCATTGATTTTGGGGGTTCTTGGGATCAATTTCTGCACTCACAGAGTTTGCTTACAATAATAGCTACAAGTCAAGCATTCAGATGGCTCCGTATGAAGCTTTATATGGGAGACAGTGTCGGTCTCCGGTGGGTTTGTTTGAGACTGGTGAGGTTAGACTATTGGGTACTGACTTGGTTCAGGATGCTTTAGAGAAGGTCAAAGTAATTCAGGAACGGCTTCGCACGGCACAGTCTAGACAGAAGAGTTATACAGACAGGAATGTTCGTGAAGTTTTTCACATGGTTGGGGAGAAGGTTCTTCTCAAGATCTCACCCATAAAGGGTGCATTGAGGTTCGGGAAAAAGGGCAAGTTGAGCCCTCGGTATATTGGGCCTTTTGAGATACTTAAAATAATTGGGGAGATGGCTTATGAACTTGCTTTGCCACCTAGTCTATCAGGTGTTCATCCAGTGTTCCATATATTCATGCTCCGAAAGTATACCGGGGATCCGCCTCACATTCTGGATTTCGGTACAGTACAACTGGACGGTAAATTGACTTATGATGTAGAGTCAGTGGCTATTTTAGACCAGCAAGTTCGAAAGCTGAGGTCAAAGAACATAGCATCAGTGAAGGTGTAGTGGATAGGCCGAGCAGTCAGATAAGCTACTTGGGAGACTGAGCAGGAGATGCGGAACAAATATCCACACTTATTTGAGACTCCAGGTATTATTCTAAACCCGTTCGAGGATGAATGTTTGTTTAAGATGGGGAAAATGTAACGACTCAGCCGGTCGTTTTGAATATTGTAACTCCGTTCCCCCATTTACTGCTCAATTTATGTCTTGCAATTGATTTATGACTTATCGAGATAATTGGTTCGGGTCCGGAAGGAACTCAGAGTGAAATGAGACACTTAGTCTCATAATTAAAAATTTAAGTTAGAAAAGCGGACCAGATATAGACTTATGTGTAAACGACCTCGGATTTGAATTTTGATGATTTCAATAACTCCGTATGATGATTTTGGGCTTAGGAGCGTGTCCAGAATATTATTTGGAGGTCCGTAGAGGAATTAGGCTTGAAATGTCGAAAGTTTAATTTTTGAGAAGTTTGACCGGGGGTTGACTTTTTGATATCGGGGTCGGAATTCGATTCTGAAAATTGGAATACCTCTGTTATGTCATTTATGACTTGTGTGAAAAATTTGAGGTTAATCGGGTGTGATTTGATAGGTTCCGGAGTCGTTTGTAGAAATTAGAAATTTCAAAGTTCATTAGGCTTGAATTGGGGTGTAATTCATGGTTTTAGCGTTGTTTGAGGTAATTTGAAGATTCGCCTAAGTCCGTATGATGTTTTAAGACTTGTTGGTATATTTGGTCAAGGTTCCGAGAGGCTCGGGTGAGTTTCGGATGGTTAACAGGTTGGATTTTTGACTTGGAACTATGCTCGAAATTTTCTGATGCACCATCTGGTTTCCTTCATCGCGTTCACGAATGGAGCCTCGCGTTCGCGAAGAGGAACTGAGAGGCTGGCAATATTTGCTCTTTGCGTTTGCGAAGAGAAGCACGCGTTCACGAAGAGACGCACGCGTTCGCAATGGGCGGACTGGGTGTGCATCGCGAATGCGAGAGGTGTTTTGCGTTCGCGAAGAAGAGAGGAAGCAACTGAGGACCCCGGGCAATTGGTCTACGCGTTCGCGTAGGGGGTGTCGCGTTCGCGCAGTGAGAGGGAATGAATCATCGCGTTCGCGAGGGGTTGAACGCGTTCGTGTAGAAGACATTGAGGCACAAATATTTTTGTGTTTCGCGAACGCGAGGGTGATGTCGCGTTCGCGGAGGAGGAATTTGGACATGAGCTATTTTGTGCTTCGCGAACGCGAGGCACTGACCTCGTTCGCGGAGAAGAAAAGCATGGGCAGTGAGTTTAAGTTCTGAAAATTAGAGTTTTTGACGATTTGGAGCTCGGATTTGAGGCGATTTTGGGTGAATTTCAGAGGAAACAACGGGGTAAGTATTCTTAACTCAATATTTTTTAAATTACCCGAATTCATGGTTGTTTTTATCATTTAATAGGTGAATTGAGTTGGGAAAAATTGAAAGCCCTCTTGGTTTAAATTGAAGATTTGAGGGTCGAGTTGGGGTCAGATTTTGGTAAAATTAGTATGGTTAGACTCGTGCTTGAATGGGATTCCGGATTTTGTAACTTTTATCAAGTTCCGAGACGTGGGCCCCACAAGCGATTTTTGAGCTAATTTTTGGATTTTTATGGAAAATTATTATTTTCTTATGAAATTAATTCGAATGAATTTTATTGATTGAAACGAATTATTTATGGCCAGATTCGAGGCGTTTGGAGACCAATTCACGAGGAAAAGACATTGCGGAATAAGAATTTCACGGCTTGATGTAAGTAACAGTTTTAAATCTGGTCCTGAGGGTATGAAACCCCGAATTTTGGTATCATGCAATTATTTTAGAGGTGACGCACATGCTAGGTGACGGGCGTATAGGCGTGCACCGAGGGGATTGTGACTTGGTCCGTCCCGGAAAACTGTAAAGTTGAATAATTTGTTGTTAGCTATATGCTCTCTATGTGTGAATAAAATTTGACTGTAAACCATGTTAGAAATCATGCATAGGCTATGTGATAGTACTGTTGGAACCCACAGAGGTCGCGTACTTGTTGAATTGCCTGCTAAATGCTCTATGTACTTAGTCTCAGTTTTTACTTGCACATTTTATCTCAGTCTCTGTTATTATTATTAATACATCATATCATTGTTGTTTGGGCTGATTTCATGATTATTGAGAGCTCGAGAGACTGGAGAGGTTTATGACTGAGTGAAGTCGAGGGCCTGAATGTTAGATATTGATACTATAACATGTGAGTTATCCGTGCAGCACGTGATTTGGCCGTGCGGATCCTTATATTATACTATAGCACGTGAGTTGGCCGTGCAAATCCTTATATTATACTATGGCACGTGAGTTGGCCGTGCAACACGTTAGTTGGCCGTACGGATCCAGATATTTATATTATGGCACGTGAGTTGTCCGTGCAGATTATAATGCTTAGGCTGTAGAAGACCCTCTGGAGTCTGTATACCCCCAGTGAGCGCGGGTACCCATTGGGTGAGTAATGAGGGCTGGGAGCCCAGGGTGTGATTGTTGTTTTGAGTGGTTGTACTTGAATTCCATTTGTTGTTGCATTTAGTTGCTATCTGTCATTGTTGTAAAATTTCTGAAAAATTATTGATATACAGATTACATGAACATAAACTGTATAAAAATTGATTTGACATTAAACTGCCAGATTTGATAGCATGCCTATTCTTTGGTGGGATTACTGAAAATGAACCATAACTGTGTAGCTCGTTACTATCTTCAGTTCCTTATTTATTATTATTACTTATTGAGTTGGTTGTACTCATACTACACCCTGCACTTCGTGTGCAGATCCAGGTATTTCCGGACATAGCGGGTGTTGATTCTTCCATACAGCTAATTTTTCGGAGATTCAGAGGTAGCTGTTGTGTTTCGCAGACCTTGTATCTCCATCCCTATCTCTGTATTACTGTACTTTTGGTCTTAGACTATTGTAGACCGTGCTTTTCCAGATTTGTATTCATATTAGATGCTCATGTATTCAGCGACACCAGGTTTTGGGGAGTGTTCGTATTTGTATTTGGGTGATTTTGTATTGTATTTAAATATTATATTTTCAGACATAAAAGAAATTGTGGTTTAGTGATATTAACGGCCTGCCTAGTATCGAGATAGGCGCCATCACGACGGGTGAGATTTTGGATCGTGACAATAAAATATGTAAAACAATAGTATACTTAGAAGATAACGAATTAATTGATACACCGGTTAAATAAAAAAAATTGATTCTTTTTCCAATGTCGATATTACTTATGGAATAATGGTAATGACTCTTGTTTCCGTTTCAACGGAGAGAAATTTTCAAAATTAAAATTGATAAAATCTCACCTAAGATAAACAATGTCTCAATAAAGATTAAATGAATTAACTATATTGTCAATTAAGAAAGATTTATTAGGAGTTATTGATTATAAAAAAATTATTAATAACTTTGTATTTAAAAAACACTAAAAAAATAGATTTTAAATAAATAAATAAGTTTTTTTTTTAAAAAAAGTTAAGGCCCTCGTAAAGTTTGATTTTATGACACAAAACTTGTGGGGCCGCACTGGGGACACGGTGAAATATACTTTTATTCTCATCTAGTGTTTGTACTGAATAAACAAATCACATTAACGGCATCATATTAGATAAACTTTAAGATCTTGAACTTGTTTTCATGGTCATGTTAGAGAAAATTCATTCTCTATGGAAAGATGATCGTTGTTTAAGGAGTTCGAATGCATATGTAAGATAAATAAATCAAAGGGTAGTCATGGTCCAACTGTCTTGAAGAAGGATAAGGAAAGGGATTTTGATCAATCGAGAGCAAACGCCTACATTATGGTAGCTTGAATATAGAAAAGGCGGCTTCAATTTATCCATGATTTGTTTTGAGCTATAGAAAAAATATATTTCCATTAATTTTTAAATTGAATTACAAATTAAAAAATCAATTAAATAACCACTAAATGATTTTATAAAATTCAACTCACAAAGAAAATAATAAATGTCATTAGCAAATTCAAACTAGAAAGAAAACAAATAGCAACAATTACACTGGAAACAACACCAAGCATTATGCGAGATCCCAAGAAAATATAATAAATAATTTTTTCAAAGTTAGGGTGTTATGTTTTCTAAAAACATTTCCTAAGGATTAAAACTACTTATTGAACACTTATTTTTTGGTACTACTTATTGAACACTTTAATCCAACAAAAATGTGCCTATTTTAACCTCTTAGAGGGGACGAGACGGCCCCTCAAAGTTGTTCTTTTCTTATATCCTCATGTTTGGCTAAACATACACGTTTTTGCATGTAATTTACCTTGCATTATATCTCGATCTTATTAATTTTTATATAAATATTGGTAACTCGAACTTAATAATGTTATTTATATGTGTAGGAGTCAATTAGAAGTGATTTGGAAAGTTTGCATACAAAGTAAAGTAAAAACGGAAGAATATGGAGGAAGTATAATTTTGGTGCCCAGGTCCCGGACAGCGAAGCGGGGTTCACTTCGCCAGACCGGGACCGGAGCAGAAGAAACCAGAAAAGCTCCGGACAGCGAAGTGGGGTTCACTTCGCTAGACCGGGACCGGAGCAGAAGAAACCAGAAAAGCTCCGGACAGCGAAACGAGGTTCACTTCGCCAGACCGGGACCAGAGCAGAAGAAACCAGAAAAGCTCCGGACAGCGAAGCGAGGTTCACTTCGCCAGACCGGGACCAGAGCAGAAGAAACCAGAAAAGCTCCGGACAGCGAAGCGAGGTTCACTTCGCCAGACCGGGACCAGAGCAGAAGAAACCAGAAAAGCTCCGGACAGCGAAGCGAGGTTCACTTCGCCAGACCGGGACCAGAGCAGAAGAAACCAGAAAAGCTCCGGACAGCGAAGCGAGGTTCACTTCGCCAGACCGGGACCAGAGCAGAAGAAACCAGAAAAGCTCCGGACAGCGAAGCGAGGTTCACTTCGCCAGACCGGGACCAGAGCAGAAGAAACCAGAAAAGCTCCGGACAGCGAAGCGAGGTTCACTTCGCCAGACCAGGACCAGAGCAGAAGAAATCAGAAAAGTCTCGGACAACGAAGCGAGGTTCACTTCGCCAGATCGGTCTACCGTAGCAGACGAAACCAGTTTCCAATCCGAATTAGGAGAAGCCAAATTCGCCCCATACAAACCATAGTCGCTATAAATACATCCTAAAAAGTGCTTTTCAGGGGGAGAACATACTTTGGACCAAGGGAGAGCACGGAGCCGCCGTGGAGGCTGGAATTCATCAGATTTCATCTTTCTTCCATCAAACCAAGTAATCTTTATATTTTTTGAATGATTTGTTATTTTTCTACCATGTCTATGTGGAGCTAAACTTCACATTTAGGATTGTGGTTGTCATGAATATCAAAGTTTATTAATTACATTACCGTTAATTCGAGTTATCATCTTTGGTTGTTTCTCTAATTTTGTGCATAATCGCTTAATTGTTTGGCCAGCAATTGAGTTTTATTTACTATCTATGCTGTGCTTGAGAAAGCCGTATTTAGATTAGAGTAGAATTAGAGAGAGCTTGTTTCTGAACCCGTGGCTCGGGGAAAGATTTCGCGGCTATGATAGGAATATGCCTAATAGTCTTGCTTAGTTGAATACCGTATTATATTCATTCATGATAGACTCAATACCATAGGAATATAGGGTTGATATATTATGGACAAACAGATAGTATTGTGGGAACATGATATTTATATAAACGATCCGGCCAACTAGCAATCATAGATAGATTGGATTAACATGTGTAATTACGAACCCAATAGGATTGACAAACCGACCACACCACTTGCTCTTAATAGGAACATGATATTTATATAAACCACAATTGCTTGCTCTTAATTAATTTAGCTAATTACTTGTTTAATTTTTGCAATAGTAGTTTTGTAGAAAAATAATATTTTTTTATTATCTTGGACGGTTAATTGATTTTTGTTCACTTAGTTAACGATTAATCTAAGTCTTTGTGTGTTTGACATTCGACTTTCGAGTCACTTTATTACTTGATGGCCATGTATACTTGCGTACTTGGGGAACCAACAAGTTTTTGGAGCCGTTGCCGGGGACTTTGTTATTGATTATTTATCTAAGTTAAGCTTTAATTGATTTCTATTCAAGTTTTTAATTTTATTATTTATATAGTATTTGCTTTTCTTATTTTGACATGGCATCTTGGAATGAAAATTATTTGAATGATGGTTATTCTTACTACGATGATCCTTGTCCATATTGTGGAGGAGCCCACTTGTAACGACCCGATCGGTCATTTTGAGCGTATTAGCCCCGATCGCCTATTTACTGTTTTTTCCGTATATGTTTTTGCTTAACTTGACGGGAGGTCTTATTTTTGGTTTCGGAGTGTTTCAGGACACCTAGTCCCTAAAACGGAAGCTTAAGTCATAAGATTTTGACCGTAGTCGGAAGTGTGTGATGACGATTCCGGAATGGAGTTCCGTCGGCTCTGTTAGCTCCGTTGGGTGATTTTGGACTTAGGAGCGTGTCCGGACTATGAATTTGAAGTCTGTAGCTAATTTAGGCTTGAAATGGCGAAAAGTCAAATTTTGAAAAGATTGACAGGGGGGTTGACTTTTTGATATCGGGGTCGAATTCAGATTCCGGAAGTTGGAATAGGTCCGTAATGTTGAATAAGACTTGCGTGCAAAATTTGAGGTCAATCGCACGTGGTCTGGTAGGATTCTGCGTCGTTTGTGGATTTTAAAAGTTTAGAAGTTTTTTAGGCTTGAATCCAGGTGTAATTGGTGTTTTGATATTGTTTTGAGTGATTCTAAGGCTCGCCTAAGTTTGTATAGTGTTTTAGGATTGGTTGGTATGTTTGGTTGAGGTCTCAGGGACCTTGGGTGAGTTTCGGATGCTTAACGAATCATTTTTGAACTTGGCTTGACAACTAAAGTTCTGGTTTCAGCAGGTTCTGGTTTCCTTATACACGATCGCAGGGATTCATTCGTGATCGCGTAAGCTTATTTGGGGCAGAGGTGAGTTTTTTCTATGCGATCACAGGGTTAGAAACACGATCGCGTATGTGTGCGAAGATGTGCTTCGCGAACGCGTGGCTAAGGTCGCGTCCGCGTAGAAGGATTTGAGCAGGAGGGGAGGTATGGCCAATGCTCTATGCGATCGCGTCAGGAAGGATGCGATCGCGTAGGTATGGGAGGTAGTGATCTGCGATCGTGTGGGTGATTCCGCATTCGCGTAGGGTAAAAAATGTGGGGCAATATAGTTGTGCTTCGCTATCACGAGGAATGTTCCGCGATCGCGATGAAGGATATCTGGGCAGGCAGTATTAATTTCAAAACGAGGGTTTGAACCCATTTTTCACATTTTGAGCTAAAGAACACGAAATTAGGCGATTCTTAAAGGGATTTTCGTGGAGTTGATTGGGGTAAGTGATTCTTACTTGGCTTTGGTTAAATCCCATGATTTCATCTTTAATTTTATCATCTAATTTGTTATTTAGGGTGAGCAATTGGAAAAAAAGAGGAAGAACTCTTGAGTTGGGATTTTGAGGTTTTGAATGAGATTTTGTTATCGGATTTAAGTAAATTTGGTATGGGTAGACCCATGAGTGAATGGGCTTTCAGGTGTTGTGACTTTTGTCGGATTTTGAGACGTGGGCTCGGGGCCGGGTTCGGGCCAATTTCGGATTTTTGACTATAATTTAGTACTTTTCTTACGGAATTGATCCCTTTAGCCTATATTGATTGTATTGTTCTACTTGTGGCTAGATTCAGGATGTTTGGAGACCGATTTGGGAGGCAAAATCATTTCGGATTAGAGATTTGCTTAGTTTGAGGTAAGTAACAGTTTTGAATCTGGTCCTGAGGATATGAAACCCCGGATTTTGATATGATGTGAATGTTTTGGTGGTGAGGCACATGCTAGGTGACAGGCGTGTGGGCGTGCACTGTGGGGGATTATGACTTGGTCCGTCTCGCGAGACTGTAAAGTCGATTAGTTCATTGTTAATTTCATGTTCCCTCTGTCTTCTAGAAATTTAACTGCCATTCATGTTAGAAACCATGCTTAGGCCATATGTTATCACTGTTGGGACCCGTAGTGGTCGAGTACATATTGGATTGACTTCTAATTTCTGTCTTGTACTCAGTCACAGTCTTACTTGTGTGTTATATCTCTGTTCCCTCTCATTTCTTGTTGATACTTGTTGTATTCTCTGTTGGGTTGATTATTATGATATGCTGTGAGCCCGAGGGGCTGGAGAGGTTAGTGACTAAGGTAGGGCTTGACTGCCGAGCTGTGAGCTATGTGAGGGTATATGGATTGGGTTGCAGGCCGCAACGAGCCTTATGACTATTTATGGATTGTGGGCCGGGTTGCACGCCGCAACGAGCCTTATAGATACTTATATGATTGGGTCGGGCTGCATGCCGGAGTGATATAGCATTTGGGCTGAAAGGAGCCCCTCCGGAGTCTGCACACCCCCAGTGAGCGCAGTTACCTATTGAGTGTGAGTACTGAGGGCTGTGAGCCGAGTGATTGAGCTATTGTGACGAGTTGAGTGTCTGTTGCCCTGAGAGGCTGTACTTGTTTTTAATTTATTGATGCACTTAGTTGCTATCTATCATTGTTGTGAAATTTCTGAAAGATTCTATATCTGGATTACATGCACTGTAACTGTTTAAACTGATTTGACTTGAATTGCCGGATTTAAAAGCATGCCTACTCTTTACTGGAATTATTGAAAATGAACTGTATTTGTATAGCTCGTCACTACCTTCTAAGTTCCTTATTTATTTCTGTTACTTGCTGAGTTGATTGTACTCATGCTACACCATGCACTTCATGTGCAGATCCAGGTGTGTTTGATCATGGAGGTCGTTGAGTTCATGCGCGATCGAGTATCAGAGACTATGAGGTAGCTGCCGGCTTCCGCAGACCTTGTCTCCCCTTCTATGTTTTCTCTCTTTTCGGTATTGATACTTAGACACTGTTTGTATTAGACTGGATATCTAGATGCTCATGACTCAGTGAGACCCCGATGTAGGGCTATTTTTCCGCACTTATGTTTTGGGCTTTACTCCGTTTTTATGAAAAACGTCGGTTATTTTAAATATCTTAATTCATTTCTGTTAAATGTTGAAAGTGTTTTGGAAATATCGGCTTGCCTAGTATCACGATAGGTGCCATCACGACGGGTTAGGTTTTGGGTCGTGACAAGTTGGTATCAGAGCCTAGGTTACATAGGTCTCACAAGTCATGAGCATGTTTAGTAGAGTCTTGCGGATTGGTACGGAGACGTCTGTACTTATCTTCGAGAGGCTGCCGAACCCTTAGGAAACTTCACATTTCTGAATTCTTGTCGTGCGAATCTTTTGATTATGGTAACTAAATTTCTGTTGTTCTAATTCTCTCATAGATGGTGAGGACGCGTGCTACGGGGCAGGATGGACAGCCACCAGTACCACCAGTCAGGGCCGCGAGAGGTCGAGGTCGCGATAGAGGCCATGGTAGGGGAAGAGGTGCAACTCGTACCGCAACTAGGGCAGCACCTACAGATCCACCAGTTGCCCCAGTTCAGGAGCAGGCTCCGATTGTGGATGAGCCGGTGGGACCAGCTCAGGCACCACCTGTGCCTATTGTGATTCTAGGACTTCATGAATCCTTAGCTCAGATTATGATCGCGTGTACCAGTCTTGCTCAGGCGGTCTCTGTTCCGGCTGCATCTGCCACTTCTCAGGCCGGGGGAGGTGCTCAGACTCCCGCCGCCCGCACACCAGTGCAGGTGGTACAGGGATTCTAGACACCGGGGGCACCACCAGACCAGCCGGTTGCAGTTACTCAGGACTATGTGGTTCCTGTCATGCCTGATGATGAGCAGCGTCCATTGGAGAGGTTTGAGAGACTCTAGCCTCCATCTTTCAGTGGTACCTAGGGAGAGGATGCACATGGCTTCTTGGACAGTTGTCAGAGGATACTCCGTACATCATGTATTTTAGAGGGTTGTGAAATTAATTGACTTGGTTGTATCTTTGGAATTTTGGTTGTAGCCATTGGGCAAATTGTGATATGAATTTATTTTTTTATGTTGCCGTGATAATTTTCTGTGTAAATTATTGTGTTGTGTTAATTATTATTTTGAAGATATAAGGGTGGCATTTCACCGTTGATATTATGTGGGTATAAGGGTGGCATTTTATTATGGTTGTGTTTGTTGGAATATTGTCTGGGCGGAGCGATAAGGGTGGCAATAGGAGCGATAAGGGTGGCAATAAGAGCGATAAGGGTGGCTATTGATATTGTCTGGGCGGAGCGATAAAGGTGGCTATAGGAGTGATAAGGGTGGCAATAAGAGCGATAAGGGTGGCTATTGTCAGGGACGATATGTGATGATATGGGGTTGTGAGGTTGATGATTTTCATGTAATGTTGTGATATTCTTGTATTTATTTTTATACCTTGTGCAATTTTTCTTGTTGTTGGTAAATTGATGACAATCTGATTTATGTTAAAATTGAGAGCCTGTGGCTATATCCAGGTAAATTATAAAATGAAATGTGGGCACGAGGTGCCGTGAGTAAATAATGAGGATATTGGTACGTGAATTGTCCGTGCAGTTGTGACATGAATTGTGGGCACGGGGTGTTGTGATTAAATGATAATGATATTTGGCACATGAATTGTCCGTGCAGTTATGATATGAAATGAGGGCACGAGGTGCCGGGGAAAATATGATGATTTAATTATGGGCACGAGGTGCCGTAAAAATATGAAAAATGGGTTGAGACCCGTGTTTACGAAAAATATGGAAATTGGCCGAGACCCATATTTTTATGATTATGAATCAAGGTGTCACATGGTGACTTTTTAATTGAAAGGATTATATCCAAAATATTTATTTGAAAGGACTTTTATGTAGAAGGTATTATATAAAAGAATTATATTTGAAAGGTAATTATTTGAGAAAATTATATTTGAAAGAGAGTTATTTGAAAGAATTATATGTGAAAGACATTTATTTGAAGGATTTGATTNGGCACGAGGTGCCGTAAAAATATGAAAAATGGGTTGAGACCCGTGTTTACGAAAAATATGGAAATTGGCCGAGACCCATATTTTTATGATTATGAATCAAGGTGTCACATGGTGACTTTTTAATTGAAAGGATTATATCCAAAATATTTATTTGAAAGGACTTTTATGTAGAAGGTATTATATAAAAGAATTATATTTGAAAGGTAATTATTTGAGAAAATTATATTTGAAAGAGAGTTATTTGAAAGAATTATATGTGGGGTCTCTTTCACTACTTTTCAGTTCTTTAGGGATGCCTTCAGTTGGTGGGAGGATTATGAGAGGCGTAGGCC
Organism: Nicotiana otophora; assembly: GCA_000715115.1. Lineage (NCBI taxonomy): Eukaryota > Viridiplantae > Streptophyta > Magnoliopsida > Solanales > Solanaceae > Nicotiana > Nicotiana otophora. The sequence continues at coordinate 20,051 of AWOL01S0067097.1, forward strand.
GGTCGGTGCAGTACCCCTTACATGGCAGCAGTTCTCCAGTCTATTGCTGTAGAAGTTTGTGCCACAGTCCCATAGAGAGAAGCTGGATATGCAGTTCGAACAACTTCGTTAGGGTGATATGTCCGTGATGCAGTATGAGAAGAGATTTTCAGAGTTGCCCCGTCGTGCTATCTGGTTAGTTCCCACAGACAAGGAGGGGATCAGGAGGTTTATAGATAGCCTCTCTTTTCAGCTGCGGTTGCATATGACCAGAGAGAGAGTGTCTGGTGCTACTTTTGATGAGGTTTTCAACATTTCTTGTCAGATTGAGATGGTTCGCAACCAGGAGCGGGTTGAGAGAGAGGCCAAAAGGCCTCGTGGACTGGGTGGATTTAATGGTGTTCCTTCTGGGGGCAGTTCCACCACGATAGGGGTCGTCCTTTCTGACATGCTCAGATGACTCGCCCAGTTCACCGTGGTGCATCAACTGGCCATGGTTCACACGGTTATCAGCATGTCCATTCATCTCTTAGTGCCCTCCCTGCTTAGAGTTCGTCACGTGCTCCATCGGGTCAGGGTTCGTCTATACCAGGTCCTTCTGCCAGTTATCCAGGTGCTCGGGGCTACCTTCAGTCCCCAGTACTAGCACCGGGGAGTTGTTATGAGTTTGGAGAGTTTGTCCACATTAGGAGGCATTGTCCCTGCCTTATGGGAGGTCTGGCTCAGCAGAGGAGCCAGTATCTGACATCAGCACCAGTTTCTTCACCACCCGCTCAGCCAGCTTGGGGTGGAGCCTAGTCAGCTAGGGGTCGCCCGAGAGGGGGAGGCCGATCAGGGGGTGGCCAGGCCTATTTCTATGCTCTTCCTACCAGACCAGATGCCATTGCTTCAGATGCTGTGATTACATGTATTGTCTTAGTTTTCCATAGAGATGCCTGTGTATTATTTGACCCTGGTTCCACTTATTCATATGTTTCCTCATATTTAGCTCATTTTCTGGATATGCCCCCTGAGTCTCTAGTTTCATCTGTTCATGTGTCCACTCCTGTGGGTGATACTATTATTGTGGATCGCGTATATCGGTCATGTGTGGTGACCATTGGGAGTTTAGAGACCAGAGTGGATCGTTTGCTGCATAGTATGGTCGATTTTGATGTGATATTGGGTATGGATTGGTTGTCTCCATGCCATGCTGTTCTAGATTGCCACGCTAAGATTGGGACGTTGGCGATGCCGGGGTTGCCGAGGGTTGAGTGGAGCGGTTCTATAGACTATGTTCCCAGTAGAGTAATTCTATACTTGAAGGCTCAGCGGATAGTTGAGAAGGGTTGTCTATCCTATTTTGATTTTGTGAGGGATGTTAGTACAGAGACTCCTACCATTGATTATGTTACGGTGGTGCGAGATTTCCCGGATGTGTTTCCTGCAGACCTACCGGGCATGACGCCCGACATCGATATTGATTTCAGTATTGATTTGCTGTCGGTCACTCAACCCATTTCTATTCCACCGTACTGCATGGCACAGGCTGAGTTTAAGGAGTTGAAGAAGCAACTTCAGGAAATCCTTGATAAGGGGTTTATTTGGCCTAGCGTGTCACCATGGGGTGCACCAGTTCTATCTGTGAAGAAGAAGTATGGTACTATGAGAATGTGCATTGATTACAGACAGTTGAACATGGTCACAATCAAGAACAAGTATCCTTTTTCGCGTATTAATGATTTGTTTGACCAGCTTCAGGGAGCGATGTTGTTCTCTAAGATTGATTTGAGGTCAGGGTATCATCAACTGAAGATTCGAGACTCGGATATTTTTAAGACAGCTTTCAGGACCCGATATGGCCATTATGAGTTCTTTGTGATGTCTTTTGGGCTGACCAACGCCCCAACAACGTTCATGCATCTAATGAACAATGTGTTTCAACCGTATTTAGACTCGTTCATCATTATATTCATTGATGTTATCCTGGTGTACTCTCGTAGCCAAAAGGAGCATGCCCGACATCTGAGGATTGTGTTACATCAATTGAGGGAGGAGAAGCTTTATGCAAAGTTCTCCAAGTATGAGTTTTGGCTCAGTTTAGTGGTGTTCTTGGGGCACGTGGTGTCCAGTGAGGGTATTCAGGTAGATCTGAAGAAGATATAGGCGGTACAGAGTTGGCCCAAACCGTTCTCAGCCATAGAGATTAGGAGCTTTCTTGGTTTGACGGGCTATTAACGTCGTTTTGTGGAGGGTTTCTCATCTATTGAATCACCCTTGACCAAATTAACCCAAAAGGGCGCCCCATTCAGGAGGTCGAATGAGTGCGAGGAGAGATTTCAAAAGCTCAAGACTGCTTTGACCACGACTCCAGTTCTAGTTCTGCCATCAACTTCTAGTTCTTACACAGTGTATTGTGATGCCTCGCGGATCGACATTGGGTGTGTTATGATGCAAGAGGGTAGAATGATTGCTTATGCTTCGCGCCAGTTGAAGCCCTATGAGAAGAACTATCCTGTCCACGACCTTGAGTTAGAAGCTAGTGTTCACGCTTTGAAGATTTGGCGACACTATTTGTACGGTGTCCATTGTGAGATTTACACTGATCATCGGAGTTTGCAACATCTGTTCAAATAAAAGGATCTTAACTTGCATCAGCGGAGGTGTCTGGAGCTTCTTAAGGACTATGATATCACTATTTTGTACCATCCCGGGAAGGCCAATATGGTAGCCGATACCTTGAGTCACCGGGCGGAGAGTTTGGGGAGCTTAGCATATCTTCCAGCAGTAGAGAGGCCATTTGCATTGGATGTTCAGGCCTTAGCTAGTCAGTTTGTTAGGTTGGATGTTTCTGAGCCGAGTTGAGTGTTGGCTTGTATAGTCTCTCGGTCTTCTCTTTATGATCGTATCAGGGAACATCAGTTTGAGGACCCCCATCTGCTTGTCCTTAAGGACACGATCCAGCACGGTGATGCTAAGGAGGTTACTATTGGGGAGGATGGAGCATTGAGGATGCATGGCAGGCTATGTTTTCCCAATGTAGATGGTTTGTGTGAGTTGATTCTTCAGGAGGCTCACAGTTCACGGTATTCTATTCATCCAGGTGCCACGGAGATGTATCAGGACTTGAGATAGCATTACTGGTGGAGGAGAATGAAGAAGGACATAGTGGAGAATGTAGCTTGGTGCCTAAATTACCAGCAGGTGAAGTATGAGCATCAACGACCAGGTGGATTGCTTCAGAAGTTAGATATTCCGGAGTGAAAATGGGAGCGGATCACTATGTATTTTGTTGTTGGGCTTCCACAGACTCAACGGAAGTTTGATGCAGTTTGGGTGATTGTGGACTGGCTGACCAAGTCAGCTCATTTCATTCCTGTGATGACTACCTATTCTTCCGAGCAGCTGACTCGAGTGTATATCCACGAGATCGTCAAGCTTCATGGCGTACCGGTATCTATCATCTCTGACCGGGGTACGCAATTTATATCACGGTTTTGGAGGGCCATACATCATGAGTTGGGTACTCGAGTGGAGTTGAGCACAACATTTCACCCTTAGACGGATGGACAGTCCGAGCGCACTATTCAGATATTAGAGGATATGCTCTGTGCATGTGTGATGGAGTTTGGGGATTAGTGGGATCAGTTCTTGCCTCTAGCGGAGTTTGCTTACAACAACAGTTACCAGTCGAGCATCCAGATGGCACCGTATGAGGCTCTGTATGGTAGCCGGTATAGGTATCCAGTGGGTTGGTTCGAGACTGGCGAGGCTAGATTATTGAGTATAGACTTGGTTCAGGATGCTCTGGAGAAGTTAGGGTAATTCAGGACAGACTACGCGCAACCCAGTCCAGACAGAAGAGATATGCAGATCGAAAGGTTCGCAATGTTGCATTCATGGTTGGAGAGCGGGCCTTGCTCCGGGTGTCACCCATGAAAGGTGTTATGAGGTTTGGAAAGAAGGGCAAGTTGAGTCTGAGGTTTATTGGTCCATTTGAGGTATTGCGACGTGTTGGGGAGGTTGCTTACGAGCTTGCCTTGCCTCCTAGTCTAGTAGGAGTTCATCCAGTATTCCATGTTTCTATGCTCCAGAAGTATCACGGCGATCCGCCTTACGTGTTGGATTTCAGCTCAGTCCAGTTGGACAAGGATTTATCTTATGTTGAGGAGCCGGTAGTGATCTTAGATAGGCAAGTTTGAAAGCTGAGGTCGAAGAGTATTGCTTCTGTGAAGGCTCAGTGGAAGGATCAGCCGGTCGAGGAGGCGACTTGGGAGACCGAGCACGATATGCGCAGCCGTTATCCTCATATTTTCAATACTTCAGGTATGTCTCTATGCTCATTCGAGGATGAATGATTGTTTTAAGAGGGGGAGGATTCAACGACCCGACCGATCGTTTTGAGTGTATTAGCTCCGATGCCCTATTTACTATTTTCCCCGTATCTGTGTTTTGCTTAAGTGACTTGCCGGGAGGTCTTGTTTTTGGTTTCGGAGTGTTGCGGGATACTTAGTCCCTAAAACGGAAGTTTAAGCCTCAAGATTTTGACCGTAGTTAGAAGTATATGAAGACGACTCCGAAATGGAGTTTCGTCGGTTCCGTTAGCTCCATTGGATGATTTTGGACTTAGGAGCGTGTCCGGATAATAAATTTGAGGTTTGTAGCTAATTTAGGCTTGAAATGGCGAAAAGTCAAATTTTGGGAAGTTTGACCGGGGGGTTTACTTTTTGATATTGGGATCGGATTCCGATTCCGGAAGTTGGAATAGGTTCATAATGTTGAATAAAACTTGTGTGCAAAATTTGAGGTCAATCAGACGTGGTTTGGTAGGTTTCGCCGTCGTTTGTGGAATTTGAAAGTTTAGAAGTTCTTTAGGCTTGAATCCGGATGTAATTGGTGTTTTGATGTTGTTTTGAGTGATTCGAAGGCTCGACTAAGTTCGTATGTTGTTTTAGGATTGATTGGTATGTTTGGGTGAGGTCCCCGGAACCTCGGGTGAGTTTCATATGCTTAACGGATTCTAGTTTCCTTGTACGTGATCGCAGGGATTCATTCGCGATCGCGTAAGCTTATTTGGGGAAAATGTGAGTTTGTTATATGCGATCGCAGGGTTAGAAACGCGATCGCGTATGTGTGCGAAGATGTGCTCCGCGAACGCGTGGCTAAGGTTGCATCCCTGTAGAAGGATTTGAGTAGGAGGGGAAGTGTGGCCAATGCTCTATGCGATCGTGTGAGGAAGGATGGAATTGCGTAGGCATGAGAGGCAGTGATCCGCGATCGCGGGGGTGATTCAGCATTCGTGTAGGGTAAAAAATATGGGGCAACATAGTTGAGCTTCGCGATCGCGAGGAATGTTCCGCGATCGTGATGAAGGATATCTGGGCAAGCAATATTAATTTCAAAACGAGGGTTTGAACCCATTTTTTCACATTCTGAGCTAGAGAACACGGAATTGGGCGATTCTTAAAGGGATTTTCGTGGAGTTGATTGGGGTAAGTGATCTTACTTGGTTTTGGTTAAATACCATAATTGCATCTTTAATTTTATCATCTAATTTGTGATTTGGGGTGAGAAATTGGGGAAAAAGAGGAAGAAATCTTGAGTTGGGATTTTGAGGTTTTGAATGGGATTTATTATCAGATTTGAGTAAATTTAGTATGGTTAGACTCGTGAGTGAATGGGATTTCGGGTTTTGTGACTTTTGTCGGATTCGAGACGTGGGCCCTGGGCCGGGTTCGGGCCAATTTCGGATTGTTGGCTACAATTTAGTACTTTTCTTGTGGAATTGATCCCTTTAGCCTATATTGATTGTATTGTTCTACTTGTGTCTAGATTCGGGACGTTTGGAGACCTATTGGAGAGGGAAAGGCATTTTAGATTAGAGATTTGCTCGGTTTGAGGTAAGTAATAGTTTTAAATCTGGTCCTGATGGTATGAAACCCCGGACTTTGGTATGATGTGATTGTTTTGGAGGTGACGCACATGCTAGGTGACGGGCGTGTGAGCGTGCACCGTGGGGGATTGTGACTTGGTCCGTCCCGCGAGACTTTAAAGTTGATTAGCTCATTGTTAATTTCATGTTCTCTCTGTCTTCTAGAAATTTAACTGTCATTCATGTTAGAAACCATGCTTAAGGCATATGTTATCACTGTTGGGACCCGTAGCGGTCAAGTACTTATTGGATTGGCTGCTAACTTTTGTCTTGTACTCAGTCACAGTTTTACTTGTGTGTTATATCTGTGTTCCCTCTCATTTCGTGTTGATAATTGTTGTATTCTCTGTTAGGCTGATTATTGTGATATTCTGTGAGCCCGAGGGGCTGGAGAGGTCAGTGACTGAGGTAGGGCCTGAGTGCTGAGCTGTGAGTTATGTGAAGGTATATGGATCGGGTTGCACGCCGCAACGAGCCTTATAGCTATTTATGGATTGTGGATAGGGTTGCACGCCGCAACGAGCCTTATGGATACTTATATGATTGGGTCGGACTGCACGCCACAACAATATAGTGTGAGTGTAAGTATTTAGCCGTGAAAATCGAGTGATTGAGCTGTTATGACGAGTTGAGTATCTGTTGCCCTGAGAGGCTGTACTTGTTTTTCATTTGTTGATGCACTTAGTTGCTATCTGTCATTGTTGTGAAATTTCAAAAAAAATTCTATATCCGGATTACCTGCACTGTAACTGTATAAACTGATTTGACTTGAACTGCCGGATTTGAAAGCATGTCTACTCTTTGCTGGAATTATTGAAAATGAACTATATTTGTATATCTCGTCACTACCTTCTCAGCTCCTTATTTATTTCTGTTACTTGCTGAGTTTGTTATACTCACATTACACCCTGCATTTCATGTGCAAATCGAGGTGTGTTTGATCACGGAGGTCGTTGAGTTCATGCGCGATCGAGTATCGGAGACTACAAGGTAGCTGCCGGCATCCGCAGACCTTGTCTCTCCTTCTATGTTTTCTCTCTTTTCTCTATTGATACTCAGACATTGTTTGTATTAGACTGGATATCTAGATGCTCATGACTCAGTGACACCCCGATGTTAGGTTATTTTTCCGCACTTATGTTTTGTGTTTTATTCTGTTTTTATGAAAAACTCTAGTTATTTTAAATGTCTTAATTCATTTATGTTAAATGTTGAAAGTGTTTTGGAAATGTCGGCTTACCTAGTATCACGATAGGCGCTATCACGGCGGGTTAGATTTTGGGTCATGACACCACTGGTGACAAAATTATCAGAATATTCCAGGGAGCGGGTTGTGCGTACAATCTCATTCCTATGAGTGGAATATTTATAACAAGTGTGGTGGTCAAGGTGGCCATTGGGATGATTGTCCTAATTCTTTTTATCCTTTTTCGAGCCCTATTTATGATGTTTTTGATAATTTTTGTGAGTTTGATATGAGCAACGATATAGGTGATATGGAATATGATGTTCAGTTTATGGACATGTTGAGTCAATTAGTGGAGCAAAAAGAATAATACCGAAAAGGAAGGGAATAGCTCAACGCCACAATGAAGAGAATGAAGGCCAAAGTAGAATAACTGGTTGAAACACTCGATGATCAACAAGATGCAGACTTAGTAGATATTCAGGAAGAGACTCAAATTGAACAAGAGAGTGAGTTCCAACAAGAGAAAAATTTTAAAGAAGAGGAGATTTTGAGCCAAACTTGGCTAATAGAACAAGCTGAAAGACTAAGAATATATGAGGCTCAACGTGAGAAAATTACAGATGGGATGAAAGATTTAATAGAAGGAAGAGCTGAACTGGGGCAAGAGATAGAAAATTTTTGCACTGCTATTCATGACTTGGAAGCTCAATTTAATTCAAAGGTTGTTGCGTCCAACGCCCAACAAAATAGTTCTGAGTTGTGTGAAGATAAAAAGGATCTTATACGCTAAATTGAGGAGCTAAAAGTGGAGAGTCAATCATTCTACCATACTTGTAGTGATGATGTCTACGTTGAGAAAAGCACACTGGAGTCATGTAAGGAAGTAGATAATGTTATATTTAAAGATTCTAGCGTGTGTACATATGAGGATGTAAATAGTGACACAATTATAGAGTTGGAACGCATTGGTCCTCATTTCATGCATTTTTCAACATTGTGTTTGGATGATAACATAGAAATCGAGTCATCTGAACCTTTGGAGGAGACAATGGATGAGGAATAAGGTACTTACATTATGGAATTTATTGTGCCAGAGAGAGATAATTACATGCCTCATCTAAAGGCCAAGAAGTGTAGAATGCAAAATTAGTTACTTGGCCCGATTATATTTGTCACACCACCCCGAGAGCATAGCAAAAATCTTGAAGACAAATTGGGGACTCAATTCATAAGTTTGAGATGGAGACAAAAAGTGGTTCAAGTCGTGCCGCGATGTTAAATCAGGCACTTGTTGGGAGGCAACCCAACTTTACTGCTTTCTTTTATTTTTATATTTGTAATATTTATTTGTAGTGTTTGTTTTTATTTTGTAGAATTACAAGCGTAGGAAGCAAAGCCATTGGAATAGTGTAAAAGCAAGCTAGATGGTGAGAACTAAGTGTGGGGTGCCCTCACAAAGGACTATGCCTGGGAGACGTCTGTGTACCCCATGAGCCGCTATTGCTTCGGCCTTTGGCCCTTGAGGGAGTTTCTTGTCCATCCTCGTTACTGTTTTACTTTATCTGTGCATTGGGGAGTGGGAGAATTCCTCTAGATAATTAGTAGTAGTATGTTAGAAAAATGTTAACTTCTTATTTTGATTTTAGCTTCTTATTTTTGTTTTCATAGTTGTGTAGTATTTTAGTAGCTTATTTGTTTTAAATGTGGAAAATAAGAAAAATTGAAATAGTAGAAAATTGGACTTTTACCGATGATGGATCTCCTAGATAGTTTTCTTGAGGGATTAAAGTCTAAACAAAAATTCAAAAATATGTCTTTTAGTTTCCTTCAAGTAGTAATAATCCCCCATGATTTGTTTTGTGCCTCGGTTCTTTTTCATGGGCTGTAGTTTGAATAAGATAGTAGTTTTTTTTAGTTTATTTTCTTAGAGTAGGATTTAGGATAAAATGGAGGAAGAAAGATGATATTCCTAGGCGCCCTTGACTTGTTTGATGTAGTATATTTAGTCTTTGGCATGTGTAGTATCGTCCCTATAATTTGAAATTGATCATGATACCTTTATAAATTGTATTGCATGTCTCGTGACACCTATGTCTCGTATTCTTGACTTATGTTCACTTTGTGCTTAATGTTTAATATCTTGTGGCTCCGTGAATACTTGCATTAGTTTAAAAGTCAGAATTAGACCATCCTTAGTGAGTCATGTGCCATGAGTGAAGTGAGATTTTTGTGTAGTCCGTGTCATTCTGCTTGTGTCTAGAACTTGCTCGGTATGTGAGTCGAAGCGAAATTTTAGGCGAGGCTCGGTTTGAAAATTGATTTTAGGTTGTCTTTGCTCTTTTTGAGCTTAATATTTATCACAAATAAAATCATCCCTAGCTAACCATTTTTAGCCTATAGACTTTTATTTGGCACCCACATTACAAGCCTATACCATTTTTATTCTTAATTGACGTTGTTTTGATCATTTTACCTCTTAAAGTACTTTAATTGTGAAATGAGCGCTAAAAGAAATTTGGAGGGAATTTGGGTGACTTTCGAGTGGAACTAATGAAAGGAAGAAGGTGCACTTATTTTGTAAAAGAATACACCACTAGCGGAAAAAAAGAAAGACAAATCTAAAAAATGAGAAAGAAAATTATAGATGAATAAACTGATATCTTGTTCTTGCTAGTGGATATGAATTAAAGTAGTGCTTAAAGAAAGAGGGAACATTGTTAGGGATGATTTTAGTTGCGAAATTAAAGTTGGGATTGAAGAATTTACGTTGAGCTGATTATGTGATGTCTTAAAAGTTCTTAGGAGGGTTAGCCACTTCCTAAATATATCCTATCCGTCCCTTAGCTTACATTACAACCATGAAAAAGTTCTAATTAATTTTAGATCGAGCGAGCCTACATTAGTAGATATTTACATTATGGGCAAGGATATGGTACTAATTGCATGCATGCGACTTCTTTTGTGAAAGTGAGTGATTTCTTTTGATATATATGTGTCCGTAAAATTATTTGAGCATTTGATTTGAATGTGTGGATTCAACTTACCCTTTTGATTTTGTTGTGAGGGCACATGGTTTTACGAGGAATAGGTAACATTATTAGACTTCTCTATGATGTTGGGTGTTCAAGCCATGAGTGCATGGTGACATTCAGTCAGTTATTGAGGCTAGGATTGTTATGAGCATGTTTTTGTTGTGACTATTTTCGAAGAATGACATAAGTAAAGGGAAGTATAAGTGATTGCATATGCTTTAGTTTAATTGTTGCTATCAACCATGGTCATTGGTGTAGCGTGCTTCAATTGTGTAAATATAAAGTGCTCAAGAATGGTGTTAATTGTTGGTTGCTCGAATACGAGCAAGAGCTTAAGTGTGAGGTGGTAATATTTGGCTAAAAATCCATATTTTTGCATGTAATTTGCCTTGCATTATACCTCGACCTTGTTAATTTTTATGTGAATATTGGTGACTCGAGATTACTAATGTTATTTATATGTGTAGGAGTCAATTGGAAGTGATTTGAAAAGTTTGCATGCAAAGTAAAGTAAAAATAGAAGAACCTGGAGGAAGTATAAGTTTCGTACTCAGGTCCTGGATAGCGAAGCGAGGTTCACTTTGCCAGACCGAAACTGAAGCAGAAGAAGCCAGAAAAGTTCCGGACAGCGAAGCGAGGTTCACTTCGCCAGATCGGGACTGGAGCAGACGAAACCAGCTTCTCCAATCCGAATTGGGAGAAGCCAAATTCGCCCCATACAAACCCTAGTCGCTATAAATACATCCTAAAATGTGCTTTTAAGGGGGAGAACATACTTTGGACCAAAGGAGAGCACGAAGTCGCCGTGGAGGCCAGAATCCATCAGATTCCATCTTTCTTCTATCAAACTCAGTAATCTTTACATTTTTTTCGATGATTTATTATTTTACAACCATGTCTATGTGGAGATAAACTTCACATTCTAGGGTTGTGGTTGTCATGAATATTGAAGTTTATTAATTACATTACTTTTAATTCGAGTTATCATCTTTGATTATTTCTCTAATTCTGTGCATAATTGCTTAATTGTTTGGCCAACAGTTGAGTTCTACTTACTATCTATGCTATGCTTGGGAAAGCCGTGTTTAGATTAGAGTAGAATTAGAGAGAGCTTGTTTTTGAACCCGTGGCTCGGGAAAGATTTTGCGGTTAGGATAGGAATATACCTAATAGTCTTGCTTAGCTGAATACCGTATTATATTCGTTCATGATAGACTCAATACCATAAGAATATATTGTTGATATATTGTGGACAGATGGATAGTATTGCGGGAACATGTTATTTATATAAACGATCCGGTTAACTAGCAATCATAGATAAATTGGGTTAACATGTATAATTACGAACCCAATAGGATTGACAAACTGACCACAAGTCTCGAATCTTCATCTCATTCGATTAAAATCAACCATAATTGCTTGCTCTTAATTAATTTAGCTAATTACTTGTTTAATTTCCGCAATAATAGTTTAGTAAAAAAATAATATTTTTTTATTATCTTGGACGGTTGCTTGATTTTTGTTGGCTTAGTTAACGATTAATCTAAGTCTTCGTGGGTTCGATATCCGATTTTCGAGTTATTTTATTACTTGACGGCCATGTATATTTGCGCGTACTTAGGGAACCAACATGTCACCCAACCAATCCCTCGCAGATGTTCAAAACACACAAACGGAACCAACTTTGAAAGATGATTTGTGTATTTGACCTTTTTTTTGGGTGGAGAGAAAATTGATATTGGAAATGGCTATGTATGCGTAGTGGGGCACTGAAAGTTGTAACAAAGAATAAATGGAAGCAAGATAGGCCCAGCATAAATGTTGGTTGGCAATAAAAAAAACCCAAATTCCAAGAAGCCAATAAATGGTTCTACTAAAACCCACAAAGAAATAATTGAAGCCAATGTTGAGAAAGGCTTCTGTTCCTTCAAGAAAGTTAGTAAAGCAAAGAGACTGAAACAGTACTATGATATGGTCCAAATAGACCAACATTTCCTCTTTCTCCCAATCATGCTTTGACCATTTTTTGCCTCTTCTATTTTTCTCTATAAAGTTGCTACTTATCTTTGACCATATTCAAAACCAATATGGTCCTATTTCACAATTGAAGTTGTTAGCTTCGATTCCTACTATCCATTTATTGTGTTTTTAGGTCATTTCATATATTCTTTTTATTCTTCATTTCTCACTTTATTATTTTTTTATAACGGTGGTGTCTGAATTAATTTACGCTACCTAGAGATTCTACTGGATACATGTTATTTCTTTTATATAACTATGGTGTTTGGACCAACTTGCGCGTACTTCGACTAGTTATATGAGGTACCTACTATCTCCCACCAGAACAAGTACCGGATAACTATATCTGCCAACACTTGAACAGATCGAAGTATTCTACTAGATACATGTTGCCTTAGTATTCTCATTTTAGTTTCAAAGAATATTGTAAGATTTTGGAAGTTTAGAGAAAGGTTTAACAATGCAAACATTGTATCTTCCCCATTAGTTGAAGGAGGAGGAACATAACAAGCCTTAATTATTTTAGGAATCGCATAACAAAGTACACCTTAATTTTCTCAATAACCATTTAATGGAATAGTTTCAATATTTTAACCTTCCAAGAATTCTTTTGTGTGGTGAATCCGTGAATTGACATCTTGAGTATTTCTTTTACGGAAAATCCTTAAGTAATTATGTAATACTATAACGCTTTTGTTATATTCTTTTCATTTTTACTACACAAAACGTAAAAAGGGGTAGTAATTGATTACATTTTCTTCTTAATCATTCTTGAAAACGACTCTTCATTGCAATTGTGAAAAGAACGAAAGGCAATTGTGAGAAAGAAATTGTAACTAAGTTGAAATACAATTAAAAGAATCTCACTTAAAAGGCATGGAATTCCTTTTCCCTTTTCCCTTTTTTATTTTCCCAAGAAGTCATAAAAGATGCTTCTTTTTTCACTGATTAAAACGCTCTGCTGAAAATTTCACAGACACTATACGAATACAACAATAACACAATATAATTTCATTAGTGGGGTTTGGGGAGGGTAGTTTGTACGCAGACCTTACCCCTACCCTGAGGTAGAAAGGCTGTTTCCAATAGACCCTCGACTCCCTCCCTCCAAGAACTCCCCACCTTGCTCTTGGGGTGACTCGAACTCACAATCTCTTGGTTGGAAGTGGAGGGTTGCTCTCGTCAAAACGAGCACTATACGAATGATGATTGAAATTTCACTAAATTTTATTAGTTGTATGAATGAAGATGTAAGTTTCACTAATGTCAGTGACTTTAAGAGTGCAAATGGACCAGCCTTATCCCAGAGCAATTAATGAGTTATCATCAACCTACGAACCATTGAATTTATTAATTTTTCAGTTTTTTTTTATTTGTTCATCATACTCAAAATAATTTTCTTTGAATATTTGTCTTTTTCAGAAAATCTAGAGATTTATTTTTAGTTTTACCTTTATTATTAAGTAATCATTTTTGAAACTTATATATGGGGTACTAATAATCAAGTTTAGATTTTCAATGTATAGTTAATAAAGGTAACTTAGTGGGTGTTTGGACATAAGAATTGTAAAATTCCAAAATAGGGGGAAATATTTTTTCAAGTGAAAATGATATTTGAAATTTAGAGTTGTGTTTGGACATGAATATAATTTTGGGTTGTTTTTGAAGTTTTGTCAGTGAAATTTTTGAAAATCAGTTTTTTTGGAGTTTTTTAAATTTTCGAAAATTTTAAAAATGCATCTTCAAGTGAAAATTATAAATTTTATGAACAAACGCTGATTTCGAAAAAAAAATGAATTTACTTTTGGAAAAAAGAAAAAAATTTCTTATGTCCAAACGAGCTCTTAGTATAATAAATACTCACTCCGTTTACTTTTACTTGTCTACTATATTAAAAATATATTTTTACTTTTACTTGTCCATTTTAGCAAATTAAGAAGAAGACAACTTTTTTTTTTCTTGTTTTACCCTTATCATGAACTACTCATTTTTCAAATTATTTCCTAAGACCTTTTAAAATGCTATCATTATTAGGAGTTATATAGTAAAATATATATTATAATTACTATTTTTTAAGGGGCGTGAAAAGTCCAAAGTTGTCACGACCCAATTCTCCTATAGGCCATGATGACGCCCAACTCCGCCGCTAGGAAAGCCAACAGTGAACTAACCACGTGATTACTCCTTTCAATGAGTTTCCAAGTAATTAAATTCCATTAAATAAAAAGGTTACAAAACAACAAATTTAAATAAATAAGACGAATGCAGCTAAGTGCAATCATAACAATAGTAATAATCCCAAAACCATGAAGTCTACTAGTATATATGCCAAGACCTGGTGTCACAAGTGTATGAGCTGCTAGTAGAATGTACAAAACACTAAGCTACTGCCCGAAATAAAATAGACAGAAAGCAAAAGACAAAAAAAAGACTCCGGGTGCTGCGGAACAACTCGAAAGGCAGCTCACCGCTCAGTCTCTTTTTAGGCTTGTCATGACCTGAACTTTGGGAGGTTTGAATTTGAATATGGGAGTAAGGGTTGGTTTTGGGACGAATATTCTCGATTAAGGGAATATACGAAACGACGTTGTCTTCTAACAACGTTTGTGAATGATTGGTCTAAGGAGAGAGATGAGCTTGTACATAAAATTGATAATTTTGACTTGGTTGTGCATAACTTAGATGCAGATTTGAGCCCTTTTTACTTAGCCAAATAAGCCTTAGAGTTCAATTCTAACATCCGAAATTCTCTGCCACACCTGATCCCTTCATACGAATACCGTACCAATCACTACACGATGCGTCGATACATGATTGCATACCTTTGTTGAATTCACACTATACACTGCATAACTCATATGACCATAATAGCATCCTTTGATAACAATAAACGAAATTCCATGAATCTGATGCTCAGAATGCACCTCATGACAGATATGAGTCTTGTTCCAACTCTTGCAATACTGCCACAACGGAAGAGATGTGTAG
Source organism: Nicotiana otophora (assembly GCA_000715115.1). NCBI lineage: Eukaryota > Viridiplantae > Streptophyta > Magnoliopsida > Solanales > Solanaceae > Nicotiana > Nicotiana otophora. Next base: position 35,169 of record AWOL01S0067097.1, read on the forward strand.
AAATTCATAACCAACTGCAGAGTTAACAAATCATTGAATCTCCCCCTTTGACTAGAATCATCACCTCATTATGAACCAAATAATGGTATTTTCTCTTCACTATACTTCATATAATCCGATCGCACCGATCTCAGATCCAAAATCTCATCTCACCCAGTATAAGCCGCTCATGAAACAAGCCACCCCAGACATGACCAAAGGTCTCATATGCTGCCGCAATGTGCCAATAAGCTACAAACACGAACGTGATACATAAGGAAAGCGAATCACTGCAAGGACTACTCAACCCACACAACTAATTAGACAACCGAAAAGGTGTCATGAACCTTCCTTAGAAAATGGAATACAAAACACACAAAATAGAATATAGGGACTATACTCAACATCACACTATTGCGGCGCGCAACCCGATCTGAACATAAAATATATATAAGGAGATACTTACTGAGCTAGAATGCTTATTATTACAAAATACCCGAATATCGGCCACAAGCACGCTAAGTGCATAATACCATCCCTGGGGAGATAGATAGCGCCATACGCTACAAAACTCAAGCACAACTAAGGTGCAATATATGATTTGAATCTCGAGATCCATCTTGCTCACATAACACCATCGCTATGCGGAACCTCAACATATAAGAAATTTACCAAGCCATTTCAGAACTCACACTGCACAATATAGTATTACATGAAATATCCAATGGCGAAACGACATCCAACGTCTGAATACTCCTCCATAAGGAGCACCATGCTGAAATGAACACATCCAGCTTGATACAAAGCCCATATTCATATTTAAATCCTTTCATGGACCTCAAGCCGATTCTGAACACACCATACTAGGCTAATAATATTTCAAGGATCAATAATAACTCTTTTTCCCATAACACACAAGAACAACCATCATATCCGGAACAAACCTCCACAGTCCACAATCAAATGAACCGAGCGCCCTCCAAGCATAAATTATCACATGAACAATAGTACCGCAATCTCCATACTTGGTTCCGATCTTCAATCAATCAAGTGACTACATGTCACACTTATACAATCTTCCAGTGGAACGTGCTCCCACGACCTTCCGCACCAGATAACAAGTCTGCATATCCATACCACCAGCCGCACAAACGCTGTAAAGCAAATCAAAAATCCGAAATCACTACTCAAAGTCTCTTGCACAGAACACCGATCTCACGTGACGCTAAATACAATACCAGCTTACTCTAACCATCTGAATCCTTTCCCGCTCATCCGAGCTCTTGACATTCTTGTCGACACCAAACTGCAGCCTTGATCCTCAACTTCCGGATCCCATGCCGATCACTGCACTTAATCTTGCCAATGCGCAAAAGTGCAAGAATTTCATCTTAACTTCCGAACTATTAATAGGGTAAACACTTCATCACATAGAAACCTTTTGCTTAACTCATTCCAAGAGAACCATCACAACACGCGACTGAATCCTGATATCCGCAGAAAATACCAACCTCAAGTAGTGGTCTAAACCACCATAATCATTCCGGGATCCATCTGCACATAACATGCCATAATACTCGAAAACCTCCAAATAAGATCTGTTACGGCGACCGTCAAACCTCGCACTTACCGTCACAAATCACATGAATAACCCAACACACTGAAGGAGTTGATCATTGCCATCATTATGCTAATGCAACCACTGCTAACCAAACCCGACTTCTCCTAATTTATTCTGGATCTTCCTTAGAAATAACAACAACTCCTTTATCAATATAACGAACTCAATCTGCACTCATCCCGAGTGACCCCATTTCACGAGACCACATTATCCCCAAAACCCACGAACCATTTCATACCCTCCTTGTGTGCATAATCGCGCCTTCAACTGATACACCCATTATGATAATTCTTCTATAAATCCAAAGTTACATGCTCCCATTCCTCTCATGATACTCCGTAGACCAAATATAACACGGAACACTTCAAGCTTCTTTTATCATAATCCGCTGCAGAAGCTCGATATTCAACCATGCTATGGACTCGAAATCCTTAGGCACCACACCTTAACTTTTGAATCCACTAGGACCGTTATTTAGAGTCACCCACTCTGACTTGGTCCCGAATATAATCAACTTCAAGGCTCCTCTAGCACATGAGTACCCTCTCAAGGAAGCACCTGGCTGAATCATCTTCCTTGCAACTCGCCTCTACACGAAGCATAAATCCTGAATCTTCCCAAAGCCTGAGCATGAATCGATAAGGTCAACTATAGCACACATTCCTCAAATCGCTTGCTCAAATTACCACGGATGTTTTCTTTCCTTAGTCGAAATAACCCATAAATATGCCAATAACCAGAAATCTTACAAATAGACGACCATGCAATCCAACTATAGGCGGTGAGACTCTCCCACTTGGCTTGAAGCTACTATTGCATAAACCTGGAACCCACCAAGATTCTTCCTTCATCGACATGATCTAGCACAATCAACCCACCAAATTCCTCAAAATCCTTCTATTAACCTTTAATGAACACTCTGAACTACTAGCCATATTTACACATTCAATCTCTTACCAGGTAGCTAGTAGAATTCTTCGCAGAAGCTTCGTCAACACCACGCGACCGCTAACTTGATCAATACCAGGAATGTCGATTCGATCCTGAACCTCTGCACACTACGACCTCTGACAGCCGCTTTCTCGGCACCATTTATAATACTCTTCCCCAAGGCGAATTGAAAGAAAACCATAACACCGGCAAACTTAATACATTATANTATTAACCTTTAATGAACACTCCGAACCACCAGCCATATTTACATATTCAATCTCTTAACGGCTAGCCAGTAAAACTCTTCGCAGAGGCTTCGTCAACACCACACGACCGCTAACTTGCTCACAGGAGATAACCCACCTCTGGAAATTACATGCCGACATATTCCAATATCGATACACCGGTATAATTACTACAAAATCAGTAGACTATCTCGAGTCCGAACTCATTCACCAGCTGCACCAGCCCGTTCACCCCTATTGGCATCAACTAAACGTGCGACAATACATTCCAATCCAAAGTCATGTTGTATCCTTTTTCATATTAAGATACCCCCTCCTATCACACCCAATCTTCCTTAATATAGCAGCCAATATCCTAAATTACATCCGTAGACTTAGTCACTGTCCACCATGAATCCCAATCACTCCAAACTTTCCTCAAGACGTGTAACTATCCTACCCCGTAACCCATATGCTACCTTTCCACTCTCCCACTTTGGTCAAACCCTCTCCTTGAAGCAACTACTCGACTTCCGTTTCTCATATTTGTCCTTCTAGGAACTTAACCACCACAAGACACCTCCCACATATCCTTCCTCATCCTTCGCTGCCTAGTTGTTGCCTTAAATAAATATCTACCTCTGTAGCACTTGAACCGATAGATCGCTACCAACTTTAAACCCTTCCGAAAATCATCTTTCTCGAGCCATCAGTATCGGGAATGCCGATTTAATCCTGAACTACTGCACACTACGAACTCTGACAGCCTCTTTCTCAGCACCATTTATAATACCCTGCCCTAAGGCGAATTTAAGGAAACCATAACACCGGTAAACTTAACACATCAAAAACAATCGAGGACGATGATGCCACATCACATGCGAAGATTCCACCATGCTCGAAAATATCTAGTCCCACTACTCCATCATCCCAAGCCTGAACATTCTTAGTTCGATTGCCTTTCCTTCGTCGGAAGTAAAATACCGAATCTGAATCATGCACTGAGTAAACCTCCTTTCAAGTCATTCACTGCCCCAAGATATAGGCAAACATCCTACCTTCACATCAATACTGTGCGATAACAACTCATGAGCATCATAGCAACTTGTGCATAGCCTCAAAGCTCTCAGAAGTATAACTATTGGGCTAAAACGACAGAATATCCTTCCACAAGGCGACGACAATAGCCTAATCAACTACGCAGGGAGGAACATCCCGCACCACATCTGTAGTACCATCACAATTCCTCAATACCCGATTTATAACTAGCACTTCCCGTCGCATAAGATTGAATGAGATAGAGATGAAAGCATAAGCCTCAAAGGAATCAAATCCCACGATGAGGAATCAAGAAGGGAATTGCTCCTAACAACCCTGTAGCCTCTCGAGGATAAGTACAGACGTCTTGTATCGATCCGCAAGACTTTACTAGACTCGCTCATGACTAGTGAGACCTAAGTAAACTTAGTACTCTGATACCATGTTGTCACGACCCAAAATCCATAAAGGTCGTGATAGCGCCGGACACCACCGTCAGGCAAGCCAATATTAAATACTTAATTATGTTCTCATTTTTGTTACTTTTGAAAGCATGTTTTTCCTTCAATTTAAATCGTAAAAGATGAAGTTTACAAAAATAAATAATAATATCTTTAAAATTTCCAATACAGCACAACCTATAATCCTCTAAAAATCCAGTATCACAAGTGCATGAGCATTAACTAGGAATGTAAAATAAAATACAACAGTTGTCCGGAATATAAATTGGACAGGAAAAGAAATAATACAATACTCTGAGGGAAACTCTGTTGGCTGCGAATCGTCGTAAAGAATGTAGCTCACCTAAGTCCCTGCCATAGTCATGCCTCTGTGCCAGTAGGGCCGGCAAGCATATGTGTACCTGCATAAAACTATGCAGCAAGCATAGTATGAGTACGTAAATCAATGCGTACCCCGTAAGTAACTCGCCTAACCTCGAAGAAGTAGTGACGAGGGGTCGACTCGGACACTTACTATGGGCTATAATTAATATACCAATGATATGATTGAGCATGGATCACGTAGAATGGCTGTAAGCCCGATATCATGAAATAATTAAACAATTTTTTTGTTACCAAGAAATTTCCCTAATTCATTTTTCATCATTTTAACAGTTTATATCTCCGGCCAATGAGGCAATATCAGTTATTATAATTTCCGAAGCAATTAATACAATCATGCGCAAGTTATGCCGAGGTCGTACGACCCGATCCAATAATAAAAATAAACTGTGCACTGCCGAGGGTCGAATGGTGCAAACCTTAGATGCATCTATAAATTTCCCTACTCGCGAATCATGCATGTGACGCGGTCCCCGCTCGCGAATCATACATGTGACGCGGTCAAATATAAATATAAGGAAATACCCCGCTCGCGAATCATACCTGCGACGCGGCCAATTATACGTTTAACATTTAAATCATATTTCTTTCTTGATTCTTTTCAAAATAAGGGAAATTCAACTTGAAGCTTTTTAAGAAAATTACCCCGTTCGTGAATCATACATGCGACGCGGTTACACATAGATTCCTTAAGCTATTATAATATTCCTCAATTCTTTTCGAAATTACGAAGTTCAAATGAACCCTTTTAAATTTTAAATTCTTCAAATTTCCATTCTTTCAAGACAATTATTACTCAACCTCAATATTACTTCTTCTCAAGGCAAACAATAACATAAATCGACAGCAATGTTAACAAGGCATGATGTAAACCTAGACTACCCGGACATAGGCATAACTAGTAGCAATGTATAGACTCTCGTCACCTTGTGCATATGTAGCCCTCACAATTGGAAGCATATATTAATTAATTTCACCTATGGGGTCAGTTCCCTCTTATAAGGTTAGAAAGGAGACTTACCTCGCTCCGAAGTTCCATAACCCGCTTCTGAGCCCTTCAAACAACTCAAAATGATGCCTAACGCTCCAAAAGTAGCCAAACAATATGCAAACGAATGAAAATAGACTCTAATGCTCATAACAATTAAATTTACAACCATTCCCAACTTCGTTCGAAAAGTCGATAAAATTACCCTCGGGCCCACGTGCCCGAATTTCGAAATTCGTTTTGAAGATAATCATTACCCATAACCTTATAACTCAAATATATGATTTATTCCCAATTCCATGTCCAAATTCGTGGTAAAAATCCAAAAATACTAAATTCTATGTCTTTCTTCAAAATCCCAAATTTCTACAAATTGTTTATGTCTAAATCCATATATAATCCAAGTATTTAACTTAAAATAGGTGAGAATCACTTACCTTGACATAGATGAAGAAGATGGAGCTCCAAAATCGCTCCAAGACCGGCTCCCATGGAGGAAATGAAGTAAACATAACCAAAATCCCGTTTTTAAAAACTCCACTGCCCAACCGTCTTCGCGATCGCGTGAACACCTTCGTGATCGGGAAGACCAAATTCAGCTGCCCCATCTTCTCTTCTACGCGAACGCGACAACGGTTATGCAATCGTGAACCTCTGCCTGATCAACCTACGTGAACGCGAGCCCAGCTCCGTCGAGGTTAGGCTCGGCACTTACAGAGTACATGGGGTCGGTTGTACTCATATTACACTCTGCACTTCTTGTGAAGATTATGGCATTGATCCCAGCTGATCGAGAGACGTAGCAACTCGGACTAGTTCATCGGAGACTTAAGGTAGATCTGTGGGCATTCGCAAATCTTGAAGTCCCCGTCTATCTTTTTTATTTTTTTACTGTTTCTTTCATTCAAACAATTGTATTTCTTTCAGACTTTTAGTTGTAGTAAATCCTTGAAGTTCGTGAATTGTGACTTCAGATCTGGGTTATAGTAAATATTAAGGTTGTTATATTATTCCGCACTCGCTTTAATTCGTTTTACATTATTTGCTTTTATTTATTTAATTGAATAAGGATTGGCTTAATAATTCTCTAACGTTGGCTTGCCTAGCAATTGAAATGTTAGGTGCCATCACGGTCCCGAAAGGTGGACATTCCGAGTCGTGACAAGTTGGTATCGGTGTACTAGGTTGCCTTGGTCTCACAATTCACGAGCAAGCTTAGTAGAGCCAGGAGGATCAGTACGGAGATGTCTGTACTTATCTTCCAGAGGCTATGAAGTTTAGGAACAAATTTCACTTCTATTCTTCTCTATCATGCGATGTTTGTTTTCTCAATGCTAATTTAACTCTTTTACTCTTATTCTCTCATAGATAGCAAGAACACGTACCACATCTTCAGCTGAGCAGCAGCCAGAGCCTCCAGTGGCAGCTCTTACGAGGGGCAGAGGTCGAGGCCGTGCCAGAGGCCGAGGCAGGGGCAGGTCTCAGCCCAGAGCCCGAGCAGCAGCCCTAGCAGTGGAGCCTCAGGTAGCATTTGACGAGGAGGTTCCAGCCCAGAATGTTCCTGCCGGGCCAGCTTAGGTCTCGGAGGGGTTCATTGCCACCCTAGTGCTTCAGGATGCTCTGGTCAGCTTGGTAGGCCTTATGGAGAGTGTGGCCCAGACTGGCGCATTCCCCATGGCACCAGCCATCTCTCAGGCTGGAAGAGGAGCACAGACTCCTTCTACCCACACTTCGGAGCAGATGGCTCCCCAGTATCAGACTCCAGCAGCTCATCCAGCCGGAGTAGTTCAGCCGGTCGCGGCACATGCCGGCGATGGGTAAGCTATGTCTTCTGAGGCTTTATGGAGATTGGACATGTTTACCAAGCTTTTTCCAGTTCACTTCAGTGGTGCTTCTTCATAGGATCCCCAGGAGTATCTTGACAGCTGTTATGAGGTGCTACAGAACATGGGTATAGTGGAGACCAATGGGGCTGATTTTGCTACATTTCAAATGACTCGTTCTGCCAAGAAATGGTGGAGAGATTATTTGTTGACCAGACCAGCTCGCCTGCTCTTACTTGGGACCAATTCTCTCAGCTCTTCCTAGAGAAGTTTCTCCCTATCACATTGAGAGAGGAGCAACGTCGTCAGTTCGAGCGTCTCTAGCAGGGCAGTATGAATGTTACCCAGTATGAGACCCGTTTTGTGGATTTGGCTCGTCATGCTCTTCTTCTGCTTCCTACCGATAGAGATAGGGTGAGGATATTTATTGACGTACTTGCTTATCCTATCAGATTGCAGATGGCTAAGGAGACTAGGAGTGAGATTTCTTTTCAGGCGGTTGCCAATGTCGCCAGGCAAGTCAAGATGGTTCTTGCTCAGGGAGGTCAGGGGTCTGACAAGAGACGACATCATTCCGGGGGGTTCAACGGTGCCTCATCTGGAGGCAGGGGTACTTTTGGTAGGGGCCATCCTCTCAGGCCGTTTCATTCAGCGCTTCAGGCATCCCACAGTGCTTCAGGAAGACGTGGTCCTTATGTGCCTAATTCTGGATAGCCAGCCTACAGTGCACCACCAGCTCCTATCAGTGCACCTCCTATTCAGAGTTATTACCATGGTCATCCGACCTGTTCAAGTCAGTCTTAGTTTCTGCAGCCATAGTATAAGGATAGATGTTTCGAGTGTGGTGGTTATGGGCATATCAGGAGGACTTGTCCGAGATTATTAGGCGTCCCTCCACAGTATCAGGGTTCTTGTGCCATGGTTTCGGCACCAGTTGCTGCACCACCTGCTAAGCCAGCCAGAGGTAGGAGTCAGGCATCCAGAGGGAGAGGCCAGACTGTTAGAGGTGGAGGCCAGCTAGCTAGAGGCCATCCCACGGATGTGGTTGATACGTTCAAATTACACCTAAATAAATGGTTTAAGGTGGTCGATGTCAAATATAATAACCCAACTATGTTGGGGTCGAATCCCACAGGTAATAGGTGTGGAACGATTACTTGAATAGCGTGAAACTTGACTTAAGCCGTAATTCTATCCTGTTAGCTTGAAAATGGTGTTGTAATTATATGTAGTAAAGAAGACTATTGTTTTGTAAGAATGTTTTTAATTTGATTTAGGAAACCAAGGTTGTGTCCCCATCGATGGTATGTAATGCTATCGGTGTTAATATGATATATTTCTAATGGAAAGTACTTTGATATGCAAATGGTTTCTAAGTGACTACCCAATATTTCCCAATAGTTGGGTAATATCTTCTCTTTAAGATTTTTTCAAATATAAAAGAGTTGCAATTAAGAATAATCAATTTATGCCAAATAGAACTCACTTATTCCTAGGCAATTCTACCAAACCCTAACCCACTTTTCCTAGTAAAGATAGAGTTAAATGGAATTAGTTAGTCTTTGTGACCACCAACAATACATGAAGCATAAGAATTGAATAAATATCAACCAAGCATTATATATATATTCAATGGTAAACACCCATTAACATCACACCCATTTAGGGTCCACAACCTTAGTAGTTAAAACTAGCTACTCATACTAGAGTCCAAGAACAAAGCAATAAATGAAGTCATAAGGCTTACAAAGATACAAGATTCTTTCTTCAAAAACTTCCAAAACAATGGTGCATTTAATGCTCTAAAAGTAGCCTTTTTTTCTGATCAGCTGTCCCACAAAAACCCTAGTAAATCTATTTATAGTGGACCAAAAGTTAGGGTCAAAGTTAGACAAATATGCCTCTGCGGAATCCATATACGATCGTAGAATGGTTGCATACCAAGTATGCGGTTTGAATATTTGCAAGGGTCGTCGCATAATCACAAGACCAAGTTGCGCAAGTTTCCATTGCATTTCCATTATGCGGTCCGCATAGCTATTATGCGACCACAGATTTCATCGCAAAGCGCTCAAACAAAATCTCCTGTTGCAATTGTGCGATCATTATGCGGTTCGTAGAAGTGTTTTTCGATCGCATAATGGGCCGCATATTCTTCTCTTCATTGGCTAAATAAACTGCTTCAGTCTGCGGTAAGTCTGCGATCCTCACATCACTTCTGCGGTCGCGTACTTGCCGCATTTCTGCCCTTCTACGGGTTTTTGACTTCTTTTCCGTGTTTTTGGTTCAAGTCTCGCACACTGCAAAACACCAAAACTTTATAAGAAATAACTAACAATGCTTTAAAAGACGAGCTAAAGTCTATGTCATTAGTAAAAGTGCCAAAATTCTACGGCACATCAACACCCTCAACTTAGACTCTTTCTTGTCCTCAAGCAACTAAAACAAAATCATTCTATCCTATACTACTCTATTTCCGACATATCACAAAACAACGTGACTGTAGATGGTTTTGACTATCAGTTAACAAGCATGTAACTTCTTTTATTCACCCTTCATGGAGGACAACAATTATTTAGCAATTCGACTACTCAACTTGTAAACTTTGAGCCTCAGGAAAAATGACAGAATGCTACCCACAACTAAGTGTGCACTTGTATTCTACTTCAAAAACCTAACTTCTGCTAAATCTTGCAATTCATGCATGCTCACAACAAAGAAAATCCCCGACTCACACATATGTACATGGGATTCAATTAACTACTCTTGCAGTCAGAACGAAAGCTTCATGCTACAAGTATCAGTCCATATACTTGCCCTTATTTTAACTTGCTGCTATCTCGGGAATGATTGGCTGTAGATCACTAAGGACTTTTCACAGGTTATAGTGTAGGTCTTCGGGACGGGTTGGATGAATATTTGGGAATGTAATGGCTATACACTCCTTCAACTCTACATATACTTTGTTTCTTTACTACATAGCACTTATTGACCCCGCGTTACCGACATAGAACCAACTCAAAGTGTTTCTTCAGTTTTTTACAAGACTTCACTCCATTTCTCTTCACCATTTTTGTTTTTTTTTTCTTTTTACTTTTTTTTTCTACACATAGTAGTCAACCTTACCAATTTCACTTTATACCGGCACCTCCATCTTAGGCTTTGAGCCTCATTCTTAATCATTCAAGGAAGGATGGGTTCAAAAGAGGGAATTATTTTACAAGGGATAAAGGTTTGTAATGTGGTAACCAAATAAAAGGTTAAAGGCTCAACAGGGGAAACTAGGATAATTTATGTACCTGGGAGGTCAATTTGGTGAAAATTAGCTAGCAGTCACAAAGAGAGCCTAAGATCATTTCATCATCCAATCATTAACCTGAGGATTGCATTAAGAAACCAACCGGGCAAATTCTAGACATCACAAGTTAAGCATATGCATTATTTATACAAATCCTCTCTCACTCACAACGCATGAACTATTCGACTCAGCATAATTTTAGCCCTCAAATGAATGCAAGGCAACTCAAAGCTTCATCACATGATATTTGAGATTTTGAGTAAGCATAAAGTCAAAGAGCGAGCCTTAAGTTCACTAGAATGACTAACCATCATATATATATATATATATATATATATTTACAAAATTAGAAGGGTACAATTTATTCAACAAAAATTCATCACATGCTTGAAGCAAGAACAATCAACACTAAACAAGTCAAAACATTCTGTGCTACCGCCATGGTTCTACTATTACACCCTTGGAAAAGAAGCCGACGAAGAAAAACCATAGGGAATTCATTGCTATCTAACAATCTACACTATTAAACTAGGAGTTTATGTACACGTTTCACACAAAAAGTTGACTACCCCACTCCAACCAAAAAGCATACATTGGCCCCAATGCATAGAGAATGTAAGAGCAAGGTTTAGGGGCTTCCTGGGGCAGCTGTGGGGTCAGGTACTGGCTCTGTGGAAGCAACAGGTGGAATCTCGGAATGTGTGGTGGTATCTGCGGTTAGAACAGGAAGCTTCACCTACTGTGAGGCTAGGTCTGAGACCTAGGAGCTGCTAGCCTCTCCCAGTGATGGTTGTGTGGTCGATGGATTGGCTTTGGCGACCATGTTCGCAATAGAGTGTGCAATTGCTATCTGCACATTTGCTTCCTCTTCATCCTATGTATCTGTCGAGACATCAACTTGTTTGCCTCTGTTTTCCCCTTGATTCTCAGTCTCCTCAACCAATGCCTCCTTATCTGTTTCCTCTGCTTCAGTATCTCCCTCATCAGTCTCCCCCTCAGACTCTCCGAATCCCTCCTTTGAAGGAGTGGCAATGTGTATAACGGAATCCGGGGCCTTTGAAGTCTCAGTACCCTGGGATTTTGGAGTTGACATAAGGTTTGTAAAATCTAGGTCCAAGCTCGGAATGTGGGAATTTCCAATGCCCTGCTCACCTTCCTCCGGGATAAGGGAGGTTAAGTCAAACTCCAAATTTTGCATCTTGTGCAGCTTTGATTTCAGCTCAGTGACATCCTGTTGGAGTTAAGACATATCTCCAGCTTCGCCTCTCTCAAACCTTTCAAGTCGCACTTCAAAGTGCTTGAGTCGATCTTCATAGGATTGATGTTGTTGTTGAGGAACGCTCACTGAGGCTTGGATAGGGCCCAGTGTTTGCCTGATAAGAGCTGGGAGTTCCTTTGTCAGTCTGTCTACCTTGGAATTGGCATGTTGGGATAGTAGACCCAGCTTTGATAGAGTTGGTAAGGCAGCAGGTGACTATGCAGTGATTGCCTTAGGATTAGATGTGGAGGCGGCTGGTGCGGAGGGAGTGTCATGTAGTGAGGGAGCAGCAGGTGCTGCTGAGTCAGATGGAGGATTTAGTGAAGTCTCTGGTGGGATGTCCACCACATTTTCTATGGCATAACTGATCCGAGTGATGTCAATATCTTAGAGAGACTTTTCAATGCGGTCATGTTTGGGGATAGGAGGCACTTCCACAGCTTTACACAGAGCAGTGATCAAAAATGGGAAAGGAAGTGATGTCTTTTTCTGATTCGCTCTGATCCCAATCTCCTTGAATATAATTTCGCCCACATCAACTTTATTCCCTTCATGATGCATGCAATGAGGATTGCCTTTTCGATGTTTATGCCTGTTTCATTTCTCGTAGGCATCAGACGAAAGCAGACAAAACTGAGCCAATATCGGCCCTCCTGGGTGAGATCCCTCTTGTGAATCATTTGGCATGGAACTATCCATGAGGGGGTTCCCTTGGCTATAACGGAAGAAACCCAGGCACACTAGAATTCTTTATTGGCAAGTTTGGCATCATACTCAGCTGTGCCTGACGACCAATCCTGAAAATATATGTCATTGATGGATGCTATATCATAGAGTACTTGGACCCCTCGAACTTGGACAGATTGCAAGAATACCCGATTTCTCTTCTGCTCAGCATTTCTGGAGGCAGTATAAGCAGCATAGAATTCCCTCACGAGTGTGTCGTTATACTCCTCCGGGACTTCATTGAAGAACTCCCATTGCCTCTTTTTTATGTTTTCAATCACATGAGGGTAATGCTCTTTTAGACCGTTTAGGCTTAGCTGCTTCTCTTCAAGAATCTTTCTCTTTGCTAAACCATTTCTGTACAGGCTCCATGAGTCTGCGACCCCAAATCTAAGCTTCTCCACACTCTTCCGTCGTGTTTCAGCATGTAAGTCAATGGATGGCATGAGATCCGTCTGTGCCTCCTCCTCTTCAAACTGGGAGGAGTGCTCAGAAGTGCTTCGGGCTGTTTCAGGCCTTGGGCGTTTTAATTGTTGTGCTTGTTGGCTCAAGGCAGCAACCCGTTTCTGTCCTCGAGCGGGTAGTGATCGCACTGTGAGAGACTTCTTTGGTGCTATTCCTATCAATGAAATGGTTGGTGAGTGGTTGATACATCATGGGAAACATATTGAGAGAGTATGAATGAGGCAAGAAGCTTTTGCGATGGGTTATGCGATCACATAACAACTATGCGAAACGAAAACCCATCGCACAATTTAAGCACTTAGGAGCTAAGCGAGTATGCGATCCCGAAAGGGACCACAGAACTTGTTATGCGACCGCAGAGGTGTCGCATTTTTGCTCCCCGAATGGGGTAATTTATCTGCCTCAGTATGCAACAATTTCATCCTCCGCTAAATGAGTCTGCGATCGCAAACTTAACCGCAGAGGTCCTTCTCAAAAGGCCATTGAAGGCACCAATATGCGATGACTCTGCAGACCGCAAACCAATTATGCAGATCGCAAAAACCGTCTTCCTCAGTTAAAAGGGTCGACCCATTTTACTTATAGACTCTCTACACCCAATCTCAGACATTTCACACTCATGCTTATGGAAATATTACCCAACCCCTTGGGATGTACTCCTAGCATGTGTATTAAGTCTCTTAACCTATCTTATCCTACATTTTCGAATCCATTGGGCACACATTGATCCCCACAGCAAAAGATTGAGAAAAAGGGGAAAGAAGGAGGTGTAAACACATGACCTTCTTCAATCATAATTAAGAAAGAGAAGGAGAAAAATTATATACCAGATGTCTGAGTTATTGAAGAATTTGTTCTGAGAGGTAAACCAGGTGAGTTCTTTCTACAATTTTGATTTCTTTCTCTTTCGCTTTCGATCTCTTGTTTTTTTGCTTGTGATGTGCGGTGCTTGTGCGTGAGTGATAGTGAGGGTGTACGACTGAAGTGCGAAGGGATTAGGGTTTAATACCTGTGAGGTTTGCGGCGGACAAGTGGATCGCATAACACATTATGCGGTCGCATATGTGTTATGCAATGAGTTAGTGATGGCTTGGCTATGATTCACTTCGCGATGTATACTCCAGCCATATAAATGTTATACGGGCCGCAGAAATAGAAATCCCACCACATTTTGGAGGATCAAAATTGCATTTTCTTCTGAGTTTGTCTGCGACCACTATGCGGTCCGCAAAGTCATTATGCGACCGCATAATTGGCGCATACCACATGTCCTTCTTTCCTTCATTCTTCTCAGTCCTTGCACCTTGTTTCATTGTATTTTGAGCTACCTGCATTCTAACACACACGTCAAACTGCTCCACACTAATAACTAAACCTACAGAAAATAAAATCTAACAAAAGGATGTTACCACACATGGGTTGCCTCCCTAGAAGCGCTCAATTTAACGTTGCGGTACGACAATGTTGACTCCATTTGGGCTAATCAGTGGTGGGGACTGGTGTAGGATTATCCTTGAGTGCGAATTGTTGTACCAAGTGCCTTTATCTTGTGGTACCGAGGTATTGCTTGACCCGCTGGCCATTTACTTTGAAAGTTCGAGTCCCGTCCTCCGACTCCAATTCAATAGTGCCATAGGGGGACGTATTCATCACTATGAACGGGCCAGACCATTTGGATTTGAGTTTGCCCGGAAATAACTTGAGTCTTGAGTTGTAGAGTAAGACCAAGTCACCGAATTTGAATTCCCGCTTCAAGATTTTCTTGTCATGAACAAACTTCATTCTCTCCTTATACATGGCTGCACTCTCATAGGCATGGAGACGGAATTCTTCCATCTCATTGAGTTGTGTCATTCTTAGGTTAGCAGCTTCGGCCCAATCAAGATTCAACTTTTTCAATGCCCACATGGCTTTGTGTTCAAGATCCACTAGCAAATGACATGCCTTACCAAAAACCAACTGATACGGTGAGGTGTCAATGGGAGTCTTAAATGTTGTGCGATATGCCCACAACACATCATCTAGCTTCCTTGACCAGTCAGTCCTGTTTGCATTAACCGTTTTTGCTAGGATATTTTTGACCTCGCTGTTGGAAACTTCAACCTGGTCGCTTGCTTGAGGATGATAAGGTGTTGCCACATTGTTCTTGACTCCATACTTTTCGAGCAGCCCGGTGAAAGCCTTGTTGCAAAAGTGAGAACCACCATCACTAAGGATGGCCCTGGGGGTACCAAACCGCGTAAATATGTTCTTCTTCAAGAATACAGTCACACTCCTTGTCTCATTGTTAGGCAAGGCGATTGCCTCGACCCATTTGGAGACGTAGTCTACAGCCACCAAGATATATGTCATGCCATAACAGCTCACGAAGGTACCCATGAAGTCTATCCCCCACACATCAAAGATCTCGACCTCCATTACAAAGTTCAAAGGCATTTCATGTCTTTTAGAAATTGACCCTTGTATTTGACATTGATCACATGCCTTGACCATTTGATTTGCATCTTGGTAGATCGATGGCCAATAGAAGCCACATTAAAGCACCTTTGCCACAGTACGGTTTCCTCCATGGTAGACCCCAACCGGGGAGTCAGGGCATGCCTTGAGAATTGGCATTACCTCATCTTCTGGAACACAACGCCGAATGTGTTGTCGGCACAAATCCGGAACAGAAAGGGTTCTTCCCAATAGTATTGCCTACACTCCTGCAAGAATTTGTTTTTTGATAAGCTTCCAATCTGTCGAGAATAAGGTCACTAACCAAGAAGTTAGCGATATCGGCATACCAAGGGGCGAAGGTGCTAGACAATGCCAATATGTGTTCATCTGGAAAGGAATCATTAATTTCAAGATCTTCTTTCGCTCTCCCTGCCTCTTCAAGCGTATATAGGTGATCCACCACTTGATTCTCTGTCCTTTTCTGATCCTTGACTTCAAAGTCAAACTCTTGCAAAAGCGGAGGGCAGCATGATCAGTGTAAACCATCACTTTGGACCCTAGCAAAATAGACCTGGAATGTTTCAAAAGTATAGACAATGGCAAGCAGTTCTTGCTCACTCATAGTGTAATTCATTTGTGCGCCATTGAGCGTCTTGCTTGCATAGTAAATATGATGAAGGATCTTGTTATGTCGTTGACCAATCACCACACCAATAGCTACACCATTGGCATCACACATGTGTTAGAATGGAAGGGACCAATCAAGTGTGACAATAATAGGTGTCATGGTGAGCTTTGCTTTCAATTCCTCAAAAGCTCTAAGACACTTCTCATCGAATTCAAACTTTGCATCTTTTTCAAGGAGCCTGCGCATGGGATTTGCAATTTTTGAGAAGTCCTAAATAAAAGTCCTATAAAAACCGGCATGCCCCAAAAAATGTCGGACACCTTTTACTGAAATCGGAGGAGGAAGCTTGGAAATGATTTCAATCTTTGCCCGATCAACCTCTATGCCTTGCTTGGAAACTTTGTGACCCAGAACAATGCCCTCGTTCACCATGAAGTGGCACTTTTCCCAGTTTAGCACAAGGTTGGTTTCTTCACATCTTTTGAACACTTATTTAAGGTTGTCAAGGCAGTGCTCAAAGGAATCACAAACTACAGAGAAGTCATCCATAAACACCTCTAAGAAATCTTGTACCATGTCCGAGAAGACTGACATCATGCACCGTTGAAATGTAGTTGGGGCATTGCATAGCCCAAATGGCATACGGTTGAAGGTAAAAGTCCTATATGGGCATGTGAATGCTGTCTTCTATTGAGATTCTAAGGTGATGTTGATTTGGTTATAGCCGGAATACCCATCCAAGAAGCAATAGAATGACCTTCCCGCTAGCCGATCAAACATTTGATCAATAAAAGGCATAGGGAAATGGTCTTTGCAAGTAGCGATGTTGAGCTTCCGATAGTCCATGCAAACTCTCCACCCGGCCACTGTTCTCATTGGGATGAGCTCATTTTTGTCATTTTGAATCACAGTCATTCCTCCTTTCTTTGACACACATTGCACCGGACTCACCCAAGAACTATCGGCAATGGGGTAGACTACCCCGACATCTAACCATTTGATGATTTCTTTATTCACCACCTCTTGCATGGAAGGGTTTAACCTTCTTTTATGCTCCAAGCTAGGTTTGCTCTCTTGCTCCAATTATATATTGTGCTCATAAATTCCGGTAGGAATCCCTCGGATATCCGCTACTGTCCACCCAATGGCCTGTATGTGCTCCCTCAGGACATTCAATAAGTGATCTACCTGGACATCATTCAACAAAGAAGAAACGATTACCGGTAGAGTGTCATTAGCGCCAATAAATTTATACCTTAAGTGCGGTGGAAGTGGCTTGAGCTTAAGTTGTGGAGGCTCAATAATTGAAGGCTTAGCGGGAGGAGTGACTCTATTCTCTAAGTCAAGAGAAAGTTTCTTTGGTGCATAAGTGTAGGACCCAAGTCCTTCCAATGCATTTACCGATTCCATGTACCTCTCCATGTCTTCACCATCAAAATTCACCAAGATAGCCGCTAATGCCTCATCAAGGCATTCTTCTTCCATTTTCATCTCAATTGCGTCTTCTACCTCGTCAACAACATCAATGACTGAGATGCTTTCATATGTATATGGCAATTTCATACCCTTACTCGCTTGAAAAGTAACCTCTTCGTCATTAACTCGAAACTTGATCTCATTTCGTTCTGAATCCATAAGTGCTCTTTCGGTAGCAAGGAATGGTCTCTCCAAGATGATAGGAATTTCTTTATCAACAACACAATCAAGGATCACAAAGTCAACGGGGATGAGGAACTTTCCCACGTTCACATGAACATCATCAACAATCCCTACCGATATTTTTATTGAACGATCGGCCATTTACAGCCTCATACTGGTAGGCCTCGGCATACCTAACACCGCTTTCTTGTAAATAGTGAGAGGCATTAAGTTGATGCTAGTCCCATTATCACAAAGAACTCTTGCAAAATCGTGCAACCCAATAGTACATGGAATGGTAAAAGCTCTCGGGTCTTTTTTCTTTTGAACGACGGTTGTTGCAATGATGGAACTAACCCAGTGAGTCACATGCACCACTTCATTCTTGGTGGTTTTCTTCTTGGTGATCAAAGCTTTCAAGTATTTAGCAAAACCCGACATCTCTTGAAATGCTTCCACAAATGTAATGTTCACCGATAATTGCTTGAGAATGTCATAGAATTTCTCGAATTTGCTATCATCACCCCTCCTAGCAAGTCTTTGAGGGAAATGAGGGGAAGGTCTAGGAAATGGTGCTAGAGTTTTTTGTGCTCTTTTACCTTTTTCTTGGCCTCTTCACGGTTTACTTCTTGAACTTCCACTTCCTTTGGCAGATTTTCAACTTCAACAATAATTGGCACCTCAACTTGTGCCTCAACCCCTTTTTCAAATCTTCAACTTCAAACATTTGTTCATTCTCCCCTTGAAGTATTTTCCCTCTTCGAGTTGTGATTGCTATACAATGAGAAGTCGGACCACTCCCATTACCTTTTGGGTTTGCAATTGTGTCACTTGGGAGAGCGTCATTTTGCTTCGGAATTTGATCTCTTGATAGACCTCTCATTTGCATTTCTAAATTTTGTATGGACGCAGTGTGGGACCCTACAAGCTCGGTCATGTTCTTCATTGAAGTGTCGTTTCTTTCTTAATTTTGCAATACTCTTTCAAGCATGTTCTCCAATTTGGACCCACTTGAATAACTTTCCTTCCAATGCGAAGAGTTAGAGTATTGCCCCTTTGGTGGAATATAGGGGTTTGAACTACGATTTGAATAGTTATTTTTGTTACTCCAATTACCTTGATTTGAACTACCTAGATCATTTCGCCATTGTTGATGGCCTTGCCCTTGTGGGTTAGACCTCCATTGATTTTGTTGTCCGGGACCTTAGTAGGCTTGTCTTTGGTACCCACCTTGAGAGTTGTTGACATAGTTTGCTTCCTCGCAATCTTCATTTGACAAGGGATGCACATCTTCCACAACATTCACCTTTTTTGTTTGGTTTTCATTAAATATCTTGGTCAACACATTGATGTTGGTAGCAATCCCGGCAATTACTTGATCTCTTTCTTGGTTTTCCTTAATCATGTTGGTCAAGAAAGGAGGATCATATTCAATTCCACATGTAGTGTCTTTCGAGTGCCAAGCTTGGTTATGTTCTGCCATCTTGTGAAGAATTTGTGTGACCCTTGCAAATGTTTTATCCATAAAGGATCCATCAGCTGCCTTTTTGCTATGTATTGATTCAAAGGATCCAAGCCCATGTAAAATTTCTCTAACAAGATGTTGTCCGGAAAACCATGATTCGGCGACCTCACTAAATATAATTTGAATTGATCCCTTGCCTCATGTAGATGTTCTCCCGGCAGTTGTTTGAAGAAGAAAATTTTATCCCAAAGCTCTGACTTCTTGATTTGCGGGAACCATTTAGCTAGGAAAGCTCAGACGAGTTCAGGCCAAGAGTGAATGGAATTAGGTGGTAGATTTTGGATCCATTTCCTTGCCTCTCCAACTAGTGAGTACTTGAACGCCCTCAGTCATAGGGCATCATCTGAAACGTTATTCTGCTTGTGCATCCCACACACACCCAAGAATTTTCTGAGATGTAGTGTCGGATCATAATCGGTGGAATTTCTGAAAAATGCCTCTTCTTTGAGTATTAGGATTAAACCGTGTTCCACCTTAAAGGTGACAATATCAACTCTTGGAGGGACAATGGCGTTTGTATCTTCACTATACTCATCTATATCTGTAAAAGAGTTCTCCTCTTCTTCAAACTCAGCCATGTTTACCTAGTAACACCAAGCAAAGCAAGAAAAGTGTGATGGAATAGAAGAGTACGTAAAGTAAAGCACACACTAAATAGTAATTCCAAAACCGTATTACTTGGCAACGACGTCAAAATTTGATACACTCAAATTAAACATAAATAAATGGTGTAAGGCGGTCGATGTCGAATATAATAACCCAACTAGGTTGGGGTCAAATCCCACAGGAAATAAATGTGAAAAGATTACTTGAATAGTGTAAAACTTAACTTAAGCCGTAATTCTATCCTCTTAGCTTGAAAATGGTGTTATAATTATATGTAGTAAAGAATACTATTGTGTTGTAAGAATGTATTTAATTTGATTTAAGAAACCAAGGTTGTGTCCCCATCGATGGAATGTAATGCTATCGGTGTTAATATGATATATTTCTAATGGAAAGTCCTGTTTATATGCAAATGGTTTCTAAGTGACTACCTAATATTTCCAATAGTTGGGTAATAACTTATCTTTAAGATTTTCTCAAATATAAAAGAGTTGGAGTTAAGAATAACCAATTTATGCCAAATAGAACTCACTTATTCCTAGGCGATTCTAGTACACAAGGTTTAAAACCTTGAGTTTTTGATATTCAATTCTACCAAACCCTGACCCACTTTTCCAAGTAAAGATAGAGTGAAATGGAATTAGTTAATCTTTGCAACCACCAATAATACATGAAGCATAAGAACTGAATAAATATCAACCAACCATTATATATATATTCAATGGTAAACACCCATTAACATCACACCCATTTAGGGTCCACAGCCTTAGTAGTTAAAACTAGCTACTCATACTAGAATCCAAGAACAAACCAATAAATGAAGTCATAAAGCTTACAAAGATACAAGATTCTTTCTTCAAAAGATTCCAAAATAATGGTGCATTCAATTCTCTAAAAGTAGCCTCTTTTTCTGACCAGCTGTCCCACAAAACCCTAGTAAATCTATTTATAGTGGACCAAAAATCGGGGTCAAAGTTGGACAAGAATGCCCCTGCGAAACCCATCTGCGATCGTAGAATGGTTGCATACCAAGTATGCGGTCAGCATATTTGCAAGGGTCGTCGCATAATCACACGCCCAGTTGCCCAATTTTCCATCGCATTTCTATTATGCGGTCCGCATAGCTATTATGCGACCACAGACTTCATCGCAAAGCGCTCAAACAAAAGCTCCTGTTGCAATTGTGCGGTTATTATGCGGTTCGCAGAAGTGTTATGCAACCGCATAATGGGCCACATATTCTTCTCTTCATTGGCTAAATAAACTGCTTCAGTCTGCGGTAAGTCTGCGATCCGCACATCACTTCTGCGATCGCATACTTGCCGCATTTCTGCCATTCTACGGGGTTTTGACTTCTTTTCCGTGTTTTTGGTTCTTCAAGTCTCGCACACTGCAAATTACCAAAACTTCATAAGAAATAACTAACAATGCTTTAAAAGACGAGCTAAAGTCTATGTAATTAGTATTAAAAGAGCCAAAATTCTACGACACATCAACACCCCCAACTTAGACTCTTGCTTGTCCTCAAGCAACTAAAACAAAATCATCCTATCCTATACTACTCTATTTCCGACATATCACAAAACATCATGACTGTAGATGGTTTTGACTATCAGTCAACAAGCATGTAAATCCTTTTATTCACCCTTCGTGGAGGACAACGATCATTTAACAATTCGACTACTCAACTTGTAAACTTCGAGCCTCAGGAAAAATGACAGAATTCTACCCACAGCTAAGTGTGCACTTGTATTCTACTTCAAAAACCTAACTTCTGCTAAATCTTGCAATTCATTCGTGCTCACAACAAAGAAAATCCCCTACTCACACATATGTACAGTCTCGAATGATTGGTTGTAGATCACTAAGGGCTTTTCTCGGGTTATAGTGTAGGCTTTGGGATGGGTTGGATGAGTATTTGGGAATGTAATGGCTATACGCTCCTTCAACTCTACATACACTTAGTTTCTTTACTACATAGCATGTATTGACCTCGAGTTACTGATATAGAAGCAACGCAAAGTGTTTCTTCACTGTTTTACAAAACTTCACTCCATTTCTCTTCACCATTTTTTTTCTTTTTTTTTCTTCTACACACAGTAGTCAACCTTACCAAATCCAGTTTATACCGGCACCCCCAACTTAGGATTTTAGCCTCATTCTTAATCATTCAAGGAAGGATGGGTTCAAAATAGGGAATTATTTCATAAGAGGAAAAGGTTTGTAATGTGATAGCCAAATAGAAGGTTAAAGGCTCAACGGGGGTAACTAGGGTAATTTATGTACCTGGGAGGTCAATTTGTCCAAAATTAGCTAGCAGTCACAAAGAGAGCCTAAGATTATTTCAGCATCCAATCATTAACCCGAGGATTGCATTAAGAAACCAACCAAGCAAGTTCTGGACATCACAAGTTAAGCATATGCATTATTTATACAAATCCTCACTCACTCACAACGCATGAACTGTTCGACTCAGCATACTTTCAGCCCTCAAATGAATGCAAGGCAACTCAAAGCTTCATCACATGATATTTGAGATTCTGAGTAAGCATAAAGTCAAAGAGCGAGCCTCAAGTTCAATAGAATGACTAACCATCATATATATATATATATATATATATATATATATATATATATATTAAAAAATTAGAAAGGTACAATTTCTTCAACAAAAATTCATCACATGCTTGAAGCTAGAACAATCAACGCCAAACAAGTCAAAATGTTATGTGCTACCGCCATGGTTCTACTATTACACCCTTGGAAAAGAACCCGGTGAAGAAAAACAAAGGGGAATTCATTGCTATCAATAAATCTACACTATTAAAGTAGGAGTTTATGTACAAGTTTCATATAAAAATTTGAATACCCCACCCCCAACTAAAAAGCATGCATTGGCCCTAATGCATAGAGAATGTAAGAGCAAGGTTTAAGGGCTTCCTGGGGCAGCTGTGGGGTCAGGTGTTGGCTCTGTGGAAGCGACAGGTGGAACCTCAGACTGTGTGGTGGTATCTAAGGTTATAATAGGAAGTGTCACCTGCTGTGAGGCTGGGTCTGGGACCTGAGAGCTGCTAGCCTCTCCCAGTGATGGTTGTGTGGTATATGGATTAGCTTTGGCGACCATGTCCGCAATAGAGTGTGCAATTGCTGTCTGCACATCTGCTTCCTCTTCATCCTGTGTATCTGTAGAGACAACAACTTGTTTGCCTTTGCTGGCCTAGACCCACTTCAGCTACAGAGATCAGGAGTTTCTTAGGTTTGGCGGGCAATTACCGTCGATTTATAGAGGGGCTTTCATCTATAGCAGCCCCGTTGACAAGGTTGACCCAGAAGGGTGCCCCATTCAGATGGTCAGACGAGTGTGAGGTGAGCTTTCAGAAGCTCAAGATTACTTTGACTTCAACATCGGTGTTGGTGTTACCCACAGTTTCAAGATCTTATACGGTATATTGTGATGCGTCCCGTGTTGGCCTCGGTGCGTTATTGATGTATGAGGGTAGGGTGATTGCATATGCGTCGCGGCAGTTAAAGGTTCATGAGAAGAATTACCAAGTCCATGACTTAGAATTGGCAGCCATTGTTCATGCGCTGAAGATTTGGAGTTGTATCTTTACGGTGTGTGGTGTGAGGTTTTCACGGATCATTGGAGCCTTCAGTATTTGTTCAAGCAAAAGGAACTCAATTTGAGGTAGAGGAGGTGGTTGGAGCTATTGAAATAATATGATATCACTATTCTGTACCACCCCCGGAAGGCCAATGTGGTGGCCGACGCCTTGAGTAGAAATGCAGCGAGTATGGGCAGCCTTACGTTCATTCCAGTCGGTGAGAGGTCACTTGCATCAGATGTTCAGACTTTAGCCAACCGGTTTGTGAGGTTGGATATTTTAGAGCCCAGCAGTATTCAAGCTTGTACAGTCCCTCGGTCTTCTTTATTTGAGCACATTAGAGATCGGCAATATGACGACCCTCATTTGTTGGTCCTTAGGGACACAGTGCGACACGATGGTGCCAAGCATGTTACTGTTGGAGATGATGGAGTTTTAAGGATGCAGAGCCGTGTTTGTGTGCCTAATGTGGATAGATTTCGTGAGTTGATTCTTGAGGAGGCCCACAGTTCCCGGTATTTTATTCATCCGGGCGTCGCCAAGATGTATCAAGACTTGCGGCAGCATTATTGGTGGAATAGGATGAAGAAGGATATAGTTGCTTATGTAGCTCGGTGTCTAAATTTTCAGCAAGTAAAGTATGAGCATTAGAGACCTGTTGGTTTACTTTAGAAGATAGAGATTCCTGAGTGGAAGTGGGAGCGTATCACTATGGATTTCGTTGTTGAAATCCCACAGACTCGGAGGAAGTTCGATTTTGTTTGGGTCATTGTGGACAGGCTAACTAAGTCAGCGCATTTCATCCTTGTGGTAGTTGCCTATTTTTTGAAGCGGTTGGCAGAGATTTATATCCGCGAGATCGTCCGTCTTCACGGTGTGCCCGTGTCTCTTATTTTTGACCGAGGTACACAGTTCACCTCGTACTTCTGGAGGATAGTACAACATGAGTTGGGTGCGCGGATTGAGTTAAGCACATCGTTTCATCCTCATATGGAAGGACGATCCGAGCACACTATTTAGATATTAGAGGATATGCTTCGCACATGTGTTATAGACTTCGGAGGATCATGGGATCTGTTCTTGCCTCTTGCAGAGTTTGCATACACCAACAACTACCAGTGGAGTATTCAGATGGATCCTTGTGAGGCATTATACGGTAGGCGGTACCGGTCGCCAGTTGGGTAGTTCGAGCCAGGGGAGGCTCGGTTGTTATGTACAAACGTAGTACAGGATGCCTTGGATAAGGTCAAGATTATTTAGGATCGATTTCGCACAGCTCAGTCCAGGCAGAAGACTTATGCCGACCGCAGAGTTCGTGATGTTGAATTCATGGTCAGGGAGAGAGTGTTACTCCGGGTATCACCCATGAAAGGTGTAATGAGGTTCATAAAAGAAGGGCAAGTTGAGCCATAGGTATATTGGACCTTTTGAGATTCTGGAGAGAGTGGTAGAGGTGTCTTACAGGCTTGCGTTGCCACCGGGGATATCAACAGTTCATCCGGTGTTCCACATGTCCATGCTTCGGAAGTATCACGGCGATCCGTCCCATATATTGGATTTCAGCTCTGTCCAGTTGGACAAGGATTTCACTTACGAGGAGGAGCCGGTGGCTATTCTAGCCTGACAGGTTTGACCGCTCAGGTCTAAGAGTTATCCTTCAGTTCGAGTGTAGTAGAGGGGTTAGCCCGTCAAGGAAGATACTTGGGAGTTCGATTCAGACATGCAGAGTAGATATCCCCACCTTTTCACAAGTTCATGTACTTTTCTATGTCGGTTCGAGGACGAACGGTTATTTTAGAGGTGGAGAATGTGATGACCCGATAGGTCATCTTATGTTTTAAAACCTAATTCTGCGATCTTAAGCCTTAAAATTCATGTTTTAGCCTTCCTCAATTTGCGTGCGCAGTTCGGGCGTCTTTTCGAAAAGCTTTTATGTTAAAAACTGAGAACAATATGAAATTTTGCCTTAAAATCTACTTGAGTTGATTTCGGTCAATGTTTTGACAAACGAACCTGGATTCGTGTTTTGACGGTCTCAGTAGGCCCGTATCGTGATTTGGAACTTAGGCGTATGCCCGGAATTGAATTCGGAAGTCCCTAGCCCGAGATATTGGACTTTGTCAAAATTTGAAAGTTAAAGGCTTAATAAGTTTGAAATGTTTGACCAAAGTTTGATTTTTTGGATAACGTGTCTGTATTTTGATTTCGAAATCCGGTATAGGTCCAATACCATATTTGTGACTTGTCTATGAAATTTGATGAAAAACGGAGTTAGTTTGACGTGATTCGGACGTCAGGTTGTGAAAATAGAAGTTTCAAAGTTTTCTTGAAAAATTTCATTTGATTTAGTGTTCAATTCGTAGTTTTAGGTGTTCTTTTGGTATTTTGATCGAGCGAACAAGTTCATATGATATTTTTAGACTTGTGTGGATAGTTGGTTTAGAGCCCCGAGGGCTCGGGTGATTTTCGGATAGGCTACGGAGTAAATTGGACTTAGAACATTTGATGGTGTCTGCAATTTCTGGGAACTGGCCTCAGCATTTACGAACATTTCCATCTTCTGTCAGGTCGCATTTGCAGAAGGCCAGTGTCCGTATTTGCGAACAAAGCTTCGCATTTGAGATGGGAGCTGGGGAGGGAGATTCTTCATATTTGCAATCATTGGGTCGCATTTGCGGTCAAGTCAGTGTTCTCATTTGCGAACTTTTCATCGCAAATGCGATGATTGCAGAGGTGTGGGAGTCTTCGCAAATGCGATGGATTTCTCGCATTTGCGAAGCCCAGGTCGCAAATGCGACATCTTCAACTCAACAAAATATGGTTTTGACGGGAGTTTTGGTTCATTCTTCAAATTTTCAAAACCTAAAACCTTAGAGGCGATTTTTCCAAGACTCTTTCTTCCCCAAATCGTTGGTAAGTGATTCTAACCTATTTCCTTTCAATCTTTCACTACTTTTTCTAAGATTTTAACCTAAAATCTAAGATTTCCATGGTGGAATTGGGTATTATTGGGTAGAAACTAGGGATTTGGTAAATTAGGAATTTAGACCACAAATTGAGGTCGGATTCCAAAATAAATTACATAACCGGGCTCGGGAGTGAATGGGTAATCGAATTTTGGTCCGAATTTCGGGTTTGGACCAAGTGGGCCCGAGTGTTGACTTTTGTTGACTCTTTTTTCAATAATGACCTAAATTGAATTCTTTTCAATCGTGGGTAGTTCCTAAGGCTTAAATTGAATCGTTTGGTTGTTAATGTGCTAGATTCTATTGGTCTGGAGGCTTGTGTGAAGGAAAAAGCCATGGTTGAGCTTTGAGTTTGGTCGTTGGAGCGAGGTAAGTATTGTGTCTAAACTTGACTTGAGGGAATTAGGAACCCCCAGACTATTTGTTATGTGAATTTCATGTGAGCGGCGTATATGTGAGGTGACGAGTGCTTATGCGCTGTCAAATTATCTGTTTTCCCTGTTTTTCCGCTTTTCTTATATTATCTCTTTCCCTGTCTTAATTGTTACATGCCCTAATTGTATTCCCATGCCTAATTTCTACTTGTTAGTCATTGTTTCCTCCTGTTCATGATATTAGTTCTTTTCATAGTTTCATA
The DNA here is from genome assembly GCA_000715115.1 of Nicotiana otophora. Taxonomy (NCBI): domain Eukaryota; kingdom Viridiplantae; phylum Streptophyta; class Magnoliopsida; order Solanales; family Solanaceae; genus Nicotiana; species Nicotiana otophora. The sequence goes on from AWOL01S0067097.1 coordinate 62,408, forward strand.
ATCTCCTACTATTTGCTTAAACTGGTTTATTTGTACCTTTTAGTTGTAAATTCCGAATTGGTCTTGCCGTGTAGTACTACTATGTGAACTTTCTTGGTATACAAGTTTTCTATTTGTTTCGGTTTGATGTTTAGGAATTTTGAAGGGTTTATGTGATTTGAATTGTGAATTTACTGTGCGTACTGAGTGCTTGATATTGATATGGTTGGATCGGGTTGCACGCCGCAACAGGTAAAATAAGGGTGAATCTATATTGTACGGTGGGAACGGGTTACATGCCACAACAGGTATAATAAAGGTGGATTGTTATGGTGGTATAAGGGTGAACTATGATTGTGATATTGTGATATGGTGGGATCGGGTTGCGCGCCGTAATACTTTTATATATATTTATTTTGTTTATGTTATTATGAGAAAATAAATGAGGAATATGAGATGTACGGTGGGATCGGGTTACGCGCCGCAACAACCTATGTGTTTATGTTTCCCTGAGCTGTGTTAACTTTACGTATTCTCTTTTACACTTAAGGATTGGTAAATTCTGAACGATGTTGTCTTAGTTCCTGGAGTTGAAGTTATTTCTTGCAATTTACTGCTTTATTCTATTATGCATTTCCTTTTCTACCTTTATTATATATATTGCGTATAGGTTGTAGTGTGAGTGATCCGCCTTAGCCTCATCATTATTTCGTCAAGATTAAGCTCGGCACTTACAGAATGCATGGGGTCGGTTGTATATTCCACAATTCCCCAATAAGAGAATTACAACATGTAGTGCTAATTGAAAATCATAAATAAATCAGCATCTTTTGCCCTTCTTGCAGCCAAGTGCACCAGCATTGAGGGTAATAGAGCTAACTAAAGTAGATGGCCTTGCACTTAAACTTGAAGCTTTATCATAACTTTTAGTAGCTCCAGCACCAGACCTAGTAAAGAAAGCTCCATTAAGCATTAAATCTCCTTCGGGTCTACATAAGATGAAATATTCATTCCTTTTTATTTAATGCATGGATTAACTACTGTGTTTCAATTTATAGCACTGGAATCACTTGTTGTTCTATGTAAAGATAAGAGGTAACATTTGATTTTCATAATTTCCTTTCCTCTGTTAAATTTTATTTCAACGAACAATGCTTATTGGGACAGAGGTAGGGGTTATATTATGATGAGTCATTTTCTTTCTCTTGAATATTTCTACTTTAAATAGATATGCACAATAGCTTTTATATGAACAGAGGTTCTCATGGTGCATTTTGGAAAATTTTATCACCAAGTATATGTACAAGGTACTTGGAATAAAGAAGTATAATAGACTTTTGGCTAGATAAAGAAAAAAGATGCATTGTTCTTTTCTCGAGGCATCTGTAAATGTACTCTTTTTTGCATATCAATTGCTGTGGCATCTATTTTTCTCTCTATTTATATATCCATCTTTTATTTTATTCTTAATTGTTGTTCTTATACAATATTAAAGTTTTAACGTGTCACAACCCAATTTCACCTATAGGTCGTGATGTGCCTAACACTACAGATAGGCAAACCAACTAGTAACTTAAACACATATTTAATCCTTTTTAAAATTAACCGAATAATTAAACTCTTCTTACTTGCAATAATCAAGACAATGTGAAAAGATCTGATAAATTAAAATAATCAAGAAAATAATTAAATCCAAAAATTCTACTAGTGTGTGTGCCAAGACATGGTGTCACACGTGTATGAACATCTAGTAGATTATACAAAAATTTAAATACTGTCTGATATAAAATAGACAGAATAAAAATTCGGGAAGTGGCACTAATTGCTGCAGAATGGCTCAGAAGGGCAGCTCACCACTAAGCCTCTGGATATCGTGGGTGCGCGCCGATAGGTCCAACTATAGCACCTGTATCAGGTCCTGCACAAAAAGTGCATCAAGTATAGCATGAGTACATAAACAACGTGAACTCAGTAAGTATCAAGCCTAATCTCGAGGAGGTAGAGACGAGATGGTCGACTTTGACACTCACTAAGGGTCAATAATAATAAATAAAATAAAAATAGAAATATTTAAATCAACATGATTCACAGAGTTAACAATAATGTTATTTAACCAACAAAAATAATTAATTTCCTTCAAATGCAATAATTTCAAATCTATTAATTAAATTCACAAGTTGCAATTAAAATATCAAGATATCGTTTAATTATTATTATTATTATTATTATTATTATTATTATTAGGCACGATTTCTGTCGAGGTCGTACGGCCCGATCCAGAGTGTCATGTACACTGCCGAGGGACGTGCGGCGCGATCCATAGATGCATCTATACTACCGAGGCTTTCAGCCCGCTCCACAAGAAAGGAGGATATTTTCTTATGTACCTCCGGAATGAAAGTATATTTATTATAAGATTACTTCAAGAGGATGAGCAATTTTTTTTAACAATTAATTAATTTAAACAGAAAATTAAGTATATATGAGATTTCCATCTTTTACTAACTTTTCCTAAAATTTCACAATATAGTTCAAATAATTTAATTAAATAAAGGATACAATTTACGCACATAATTCATGCTTTGAGTCCTAACTACACGGACTTTAGCATAGATAGTAGCTACGTACGGACTCTCGTCACCTCGTGCGTATGTAGCCCCCACAATTAGCAATAATTATTAATTTAATCGCCTATGGTGTAATTTTTTCCTTACAAGATTAGACAAGAGACTTACCTCAACTTGCTCTATTAGGCCTTTTCCTCGATTATCCAACTATGTATGGCTCGAATCTAGCCGAAATAATTCGATACAATCACTAAATATTATAGGAATCAATTTCATAAGAAAATACTACATTTTCAATAAAAATCCGAAATTAACTCAAAAATCGTCCGTGGGTCCCACGTCTCGGCATCCGGCAAACGTTACGAAATATGAACGCCCACTCAACCACGAGTCTGCCCATAGAAAAAATTCTAAATTCCGATAACAATTCGGCCCTCAAATCCTCAAATCTATCCAAGAGGGTTTTTCAAACTTTTCCAACTTAATTCACCAATTAAATGATAAAAACAGTGATGGATTCGGGTAATTTAACCAATGTTGAGTTAAGAACACTTACCCCATTATTTTCTCTGAAAATCTCCCAATAATCACCTCAATCCGAGCTCCACATCAGTAAAAATGGAAAATGGGATGAAGTCCCATTTTCAGAACACAAACCTCTCTGCCCAGTGATTTCTTCTACGCGATCGCGTAGCACAAATATTTAGTGCCCAAAAATAACCATACGCGATCGCGGACTTGTCCACGCGATCGCGAAGTTCAAACTTGCAGGCCTACGCGATCGTGAACTAATTCACGCGATCACTAAGCACAAATGTGTGGCTTCCCCTTCTGCTCCACTCACTCTACGCTAACGCGACCTTCTTCACGTGTTCGAGAATACCAAACTCCCACACCTACGCGATCGCGGCTCTATTCACGCGATCGTGTAGAATAAAAATATCATTGCCTCAAACAAGCCTATGCGATCGCAAACTATCTCGCGCGATCGCGTAGAACAAAGTCACCTCTACCTAAATTACCCTACGGGATCGCAGACGAACTTACGCGATCGTGTATAAAGAAATAAGAAGAAAAATACCAACATCTATCAATAATCTCCCAAAGGCCAAAAATTATCTGTTAGACGTCCGAAACTCACCCGAGCCCCTCGGAACCTCAACCAAATATACCAACAAGTCCTAAAACATCATACGAACTTAGCCGAAACCTCAAATCACAACAAACAACGCTAAAACCACGAATCATACTCCAATTCAAGCTTAATGAAACTTAAAATTTTAAACTTCTACATTCGGTGCCGAAACCTATCAAATCAAGTCTGATTAACCTCAAATTTTGCACACAAGTCATAAATGACATAACGGAGCTATAAAAATTATCGGAACTGGATTCCAACCCCGATATCAAAAAGTCAACTCCCCGGTCAAACTTCCCAACTTAAATTTCTGTTTTAGCCATTTCAAGTCTAATTTAACTACGGACTTCCAAATAAAATTCCGAACACACTCCTAAGTCCAAAATCACCATACAGAGCTATTAAAACTGTCAAATTCTGATTTAGGGGTCATTTTCTTAAAATATTGACCGAAGTCAAACTTGACCTTTTATAGCCAAACTAAGGAACCAATTATTCCGATTTCAACCTGATCACTTCCAAATTCTACACCAACCATCCTCGCAAGTCATAAATTAATAAAAGCACATATGGTGAGTTTTATTTAGGGGAACGGGGTTCTAAAAGTCAAAATGACCGATTGGGTCATTACATAAAGTAAATGTTTGCATACTTTCAAACATAATTGTTTTTTATTTATGCCATATAATTTCCAAGTTTCTGATTTTATTTTTGCGAAGGAAAGAATGAGTATCTCCAAATTTGAGAAAGTATTGAAATTGAGAAGCATTATGATTTCAACAGGTAAAATCAATAAAATTCGGCTAAAACTTTCCCCCAAATGTCTATCAAGGCGAAATTCTAGACAATATTATTTTTAGAATGAAATTAGGCTTTCTTTGATATACTTTTTAGCCTATCTATTTTTAACCACAAATATTTATATTTTTTCTTTTAGCACCCAACTTTGAGCCCAAAAAAAAAAAGAAAAAAAAGGGGATAAACCAAATTTTATTGATACACCATATTGGTTTATCCTACAAAATATCGATACTACTCCTTCCGGCTATAGTTGAGCAGAAATAATTATTAAAGCAAGTGATGAAGGAATACTTGCAGAGTAAATTCTTGGTTTAAGAAGCTTGAATTTAAGGAATATATTGAGAAAAATGATGACTTAAGTGATATTAGTTATGGAATTGGAGACCGGGACCTTTAGCCCAATCTCTAGAGTTATTTTCTTTGTGTTGAATTGTACATAGTTACTTTGATAAAATAATTGGCTCTCATAATAATGCTGGATGGAACAAAGTCGCTACAAATATATCCCTTTACCTTACCAGCATTAAGCTTATCATTACAAGCCTGAAAAAGTCCTAAAATAATTTTAGAAATTAGTGTTGATTCTACATTAGTGGAGACTGACATGAAGGGCAAGTTTATGGACAAAAAATTGAGAAACTCAAAATCGTGATCATAATGTTATCAATCTCAAAAGGTTCATCAAAAGAGGAGTTGAAAGTTTTTGGCAAACAAAAGTAGAAGCAGAAACAAGGTATAGATTTGACGACTTGAAAAACTTATATGTTTTGAATTTATGTGAATTTTCTTTTTTTTTACTTTTCTACTCTACAAGAAACAACAATTATTAATAAAATTACTCTCTCGAGGACGAGCAAGGATTCATGTGCGGCCTTTGCACTAGGCTGGTTTTTAGATCAGGCAACGTATCCACGATGGGCCGTAATGCGTCAACCGTCTCTTCTANCTGACATGAAGGGCAAGTTTATGGACAAAAAATTGAGAAACTCAAAATCGTGATCATAATGTTATCAATCTCAAAAGGTTCATCAAAAGAGGAGTTGAAAGTTTTTGGCAAACAAAAGTAGAAGCAGAAACAAGGTATAGATTTGACGACTTGAAAAACTTATATGTTTTGAATTTATGTGAATTTTCTTTTTTTTTACTTTTCTACTCTACAAGAAACAACAATTATTAATAAAATTACTCTCTCGAGGACGAGCAAGGATTCATGTGCGGCCTTTGCACTAGGCTGGTTTTTAGATCAGGCAACGTATCCACGATGGGCCGTAATGCGTCAAC
>AWOL01S0067098.1:15933-59951 GCA_000715115.1 Nicotiana otophora
AGAGTGGATTCACGAATAATGTGTCTCGTTCAAAGAGTAGATACATGCAATGTTTTGTGATTCAACGTTTTGGTTAAGACCATATTTATGTAGGCTTCTTCAATATGGATGTACATATACAACAAGGAAAATAATGTGGTGTTCATAATGATGTACTAAGGAATGACTTACTTGATGACTTTAGATTGACAGGGCAGTACCTTAATTGATGCCCCTCTACTCCACATCCAAAACATACATTAGTACCATAGTGACATACCCCCGAATGACATCTCATACACTTCACACAATAAGGATGGGGTCTGCTAAACTGATTTGCCCCACTTACCCGATATTTACCCTTTTTGGATACATCATAAGCATTCCCCTTAGTCTTCCTCCAAGCCTTCATGGCGGGAGTAACAATCTCTGCAACAACTCGTTGTATGGAATTTTGGAATTTCCCAAATCTACCACCCCTAACACGCTTCTGAGCATACTCACAACATGACGTAAAATATTTCTTCCCGCATATCGGGAAGGCCTGGATGGGTGTATCCAACCTAAGGGAATTAATTCTTCTTGTGCCCCTTCTTTACACAACCATAACATATTTCAAGAATCATCTATCATAAACTCGAGTGGATATTATTTCATATCAAACATTCCGGCTTATTGGTATAAACAACCCTCTTTCGTTTCTTACGTTCTCTCACCACATAATCTAGTGACGTGGTGACATTAATATGAACATGGACATTTTTCCTAGCAACTGGTTCTTTCATTTCCTTCTTGCTGCCTCAAACCCGTAGGTTACTCATATGAAAAATGAAACATGACGAGGAAATTAGCTTCTTATCTTGAGTACTATCGCACGATCTGGAGTATCAAAGAAGTGTGAATTTCCTAAATGTCCAAGTAGCCTCCTCATTATAGATGTGGTAGACAACACATACTCTACTAGACACGGCTCTGAGACATCTTAGGACACTTTAAAACCTTAGGCTATGATACCAAGTTTGTCACGCCCCAAACTCGGGGAGCGCGACCGGCGCTCAACCGAGTAAACCCGGCTAAGCAAGCTTGTTAGATTTCATAAACCCAAACTCATTCATGAAATAATAGGAGATGTACTCCATTAATCAAACACTGAAAAGATTTCATCAACAACTTCCATTTTCATTCCCATTAGCAGCTTCCTTCATAATTTCCAAAATATTACGAGTTTATAGAATTAATGAAAAACATGATTTCCAAATACCAACATTTCTAGTTCAATTCTCAACTTCAACCACAATACAGAGCCTCTAATACAGTAGAAGAGTAATATGAAAATGTCGGCAACAAGGCCCCGGCTATACCTCAAAACACAGTACATGAGAAACAAAAGATATATGACCCTGAAATGAAGTGGGGCTCACCAAATCAGCTGAAAAGAGTGCACTGCTATCACTGATCAATGTCGCCTGTTGTAGAACCACCTGCATCCATTAAAGATGCAGCGCCACCGGCAAAAAGGACAATAGTACCATCGAATAACACTAGTATGTATAGATAAAATTCTTCTTTGAAAATAGAATGCCAATATAAGAAAGGCAACACATAGAAATAGCAAGTCATAATCAACAATATCCAAATATTCAGTTAAAACATAAACATTTTCAAAATACGAAGTTCATATACAATTTTGGTTGGGAGATCATTAGCACTAATATACCATTGTTCACAATACCAATGTTCACAATACCAATGCCACCATACTTTTAGCACGGAGTTCGATCACGACCCGACCGGCTAGGCTATCTCATTAGAGAATCAACCACAATTACTATCGATACCAATACCACCGTAAATTTAGTACGGAGTCCGATCACTACCCGATCGGCTAAGGTATCTCATTAGAGAATCAACCACAATTACTATCAATACCAATACCACCGTAAATTTAGTACGGAGTCCGATCATGACCCGATCGGCTACGCTATCTCATTAGATAATCAACCACAATTACTGTCAATATCAATACCACCGTGAATTTAGTACGGAGTCCGATCACGACCCGACCGGCTAGGCCATCTCATTAGAGACATCAACCATAATTACTATCATTACCAATACCACCATAAGTTTTGCACGGAGTCCGATCACGACCCGACCGGCTAGGCCATCTCATTAGAGACATCAACCATAATTACTATCATTACCAATACCACCATAAGTTTTGCACGGAGTCCGATCACGACCTGATCGGCTAGGCTATCTTATTTGAAGACATCAACCAAAATCTCAATTTCAATTAACAGGAATAATTTTATCACATCAATCTCATCCTAAATAAGGAGAATAATTCAAAAAAATAACATAGGTGTAAATATATTTACCTCATCATCTTTCTCATTGTATAAAACTCTACTAGTATTTGTAGTCATTCACAACGACAATATTTCCTCGGCTCTTTTGGCCATTCACAAGATTCTTTATTCAAGGCACGGTGGCCATATTTGATATTCCACACTTTCATTTGTTCCCTATCATGTAACATCATCATAAATATCAACATACATATAATATTCCGAAAATCACAACTTTAAGTTCATTAGAAATGAATAATTTAAGCACAATAGATTTCTTTCCGAGAAATGGAGTAAAATAATTGGCAATTGATGCGTAAGTTAAAATCATCAACAAGTAACACACCATTTATTCTTGAAATACTTTTCTCCAAAAGGGATAAAACACAATTTCCACTCACGAATATGTAAGAACGCAAAACACATTGGAAATACTCACAAAGCATAGTATTTTTTAAAATAACCACTTATGGCATGACTTGAGTACAAAAGCTTTTAGGCAATTATATTTTCGAAGTCATTTAAAAACATTTGAGTCGAGGCTCATTTCACAACCTTTCTCACATCATTTCATTTTATTGGCACCATTGGCCACAAGTATAACTTTCACTCTTGCACATTGGCCACACTTTATATCCCAATTCACTTATTTCATTTCCAACCACCTTTATAAGTTATCAACAATAATACATTTCCAATCCAGACATTAGGTATACATATGAGCAATTTCGAGTCTTAAGAATATTGAGATTTTCTCAAACGATTAGTATACTAGTTCTCATCTAAATCACGATTCAAAGCCACAACATTTTAATATGCAAACCATACTTTAAACATCTATCCTTCGACATAACGCTCATTCGGAATAAACAAGTTTATAGGGAATAACCCGGAATATAGAAGTTAGGAATCTTGAGCCAATCATACTTGATCTTACAGAAACATTATGGATATTTATTCTAACAGAGAAAGTTTAGCCAACATACCTTGCTTTGAGCTTTCCTTAAATTACTACAACATTTCAAAAATTCTAGCAATCCCAATCTATTTTGAGACATAACAAAAATTGAACCATTATTAGGAAGATATTCATGATCTCAACTCATTTGAGCATTTTATCAAACACTATGTGTGCAAATCTAACTACAAGGTTCTTCTACAAGATTTCCATCACTCCACAACCCAATCTTTACTTATTTTAGCTCAACAATCTTCCCACAAACCTTATTAGTACAAGCATGTATAAATAATGCTCTTATACCCAAGAATCATACTCCAAATCAACCATCTTTTACCCCAATTCGAAATTTAAAACTAGGGTATGGAACCTTACCTCTTAGATGAAGATCTTGTGATTATCTTCCTTGATTCTTGAAGATTGGTGCAAGATTGGATGATTATAATGTTAGGTTCCCTCCTTCTCTCTCTAAAATCCTCTCACCTCTCTCTAAAATCCTCAGAAAAACACCCCAAAATAAGCCCCAAAGGCTATTTATCAAAATGGGGTTGGGTTATGAAAATAGAAAAATTAACCCTCCGAAAGCAGGTCTGCGGTCACATAATGGATCGCAGAATGGGTATGCGGGTCGCAAAATGTACTGCAAAATCGATGCCTAGAAATGGGCTTCACTGGACAGGTCTGCGACCATTTTGCGGTTATACGATCGCAGAAGTAGTCGCATAATCGCATTTTTCTAGCCTTTGGTAATTTGGTCATAACTTCTTATAGGAATGTCCAAATGAGGAACGGTTTGAAGCGTTGGAAACTAGACTCAAAGGGATGTAATTGTATTGGTAATGCACCATATAACTCTTCATATTATGAGAGGTATGATCGTTTGAAGTTAGGTCTTATGCGAACTCACTTGAAACTTTATCCCATCATAAAATTTTCAACTTGACTTAGCCTTGGGACCCTTCTTAGACCATAAACCATTCTTAATGTACCTTATACATATATTATCATGATCAATTGATATCATTCATATAATAGTCCTTGTCTACATACAAAATAATATAATTAGCGTGCATCTACGTTCTTAATAGCGCTTAAGTACTTCAAAATTTTTTGGGGTGTTACTGAAATCAACTCCAAACAATAAAGCTTCGATCTTTAATCAAATCTCAAAAAGTCAATAAAAGTCAACCTGGACCCACACGGTAAAAACCGATTATTGGGATAGATCCGGACTACCTATAACCCCATGGGTCCAAATATATGATTAGATTCTAAAAGCAAATCATAATGATCCTCATATCACTAAATTACACTCTTTTAAATTGAAGGAAAAAACCAAATTTTCTCTTCAAAATTTCAAAATTTCATGACTGAAGTGTAGAAATCCATGAGGAAACATGATATAAAATAAAAATCAAGAAGACAATACTTACGCTCAAAGTAGTAGCTCCTAAATAATCACCTATTTGCAAGCTCCAAAACTCAAAATAGTAAAAAACAAATTAGCTAACCCTCGTCTACCAACAATTCTCACGCATGCGCACACTATGCTGCAGATGCGGCTCTTCTTTTGCGCCCACCAGCCTCGCATCAGCAAGCTACCCTTCAGCAGTCATACCTCACACTGCGACAAACCTACTGCATATGCGGTGTCGCAGTTGCGCAAACTCACTCGCTGGCACGACAACACATATGCACAATGACCTGCGCACCAGTAGTCACCCAATCCCAAGACTGCCTTTGCGGGTGCGAAATATCCATCACATGTGCGACTTCGCTCCTTTGCACCTTCCTTCCGTAGGTGCGATGCACCAGATCCAGAAATATCAAATTATGCCAAAATGGTCCGGAAACATCAATCAAAACCCTATAATATCAAAGTCAACTTTCGGTCAAACCTATAAACTCTTCAATTCTTCAAATTGCCGACTTCCGGCAAATAGAGCCAAAAACTTGTAGGAACCTCAAAATCCAACGCCAAATATATGCCTAAGTCCAAAATCAGCATACGAACCTATTAGAACCACCAAATCACCAATCCACGGTCATTTACATTAATGTCAAACCTTGGTCAACTCTTACAACTTAAGCTTCCAAAGATGGAACTAACTGTTCCAATTCACACTTAATCCTTCTCGAAACCAACCCAATCTTTCCCGTAAGTCACAAAACATAAAAAAACATATAAGAAGAATCAAATAGGAGAACAGGGCTCTAATACTCAAAACGACCGGTCAGGTCATTACATTCTCCCTCTCTAAAACAAATGTTCGTCCTCAAACGGGTTTAGAATCATACTTGAAATGCAAAAAAGATGAGGAATTTTGCGCCGCTTATCATGCTCGGCCTCCTAAGTCGCTTCCTCGACCGGTTGACCTCTCCACTAAACCTTCACTGATGTAATCTCGTTCGATCTCAACTTTCAAACTTGTCCATCCAAAATAGCCAACGCCTATTCTTCATAAGCGAGATACTCATCCAACAGCACTAAACACAAATCCAACACATGTAACTTGTCTACATAATACTTTCGGAGCATGGAAATATGAATTAATAGATGAACTCCAGGTAAGCTGGGGGCAAAGTAGCCTGTAATCCACCTCACCAACTCTCTCTATAACCTCAAATAGTCAAGTATACTTAGGGCTCAACTTCCCTTTCTTCCCAAATCTCATCACGCCCTTCATTGGCGAAACTCTGAGAAGAACCTTTTCGCCATCCATGAAAGCCACATCACAAACCTTCCTATCAGCATAACTCTTCCACCTGGATTTCTTTGTACGAAGACGCTCTTGAATCAACTTTACCTTCTCCAAAGAATCACAAACCTAATTTGTACCCAAAAACCAAGCCTTATTAGGTTCAAACCAATCAACAGGAGAATGATATTGTCTCCGACATAAGGCCTCAAATGGTGCCATCTAGATATTGGACTGTTAGATATTGTTGTAGGAAAACTTCACCAATGGTAGAAATTTATCCCACTAGCCTCCGAAATCAATAACATCAGTTCTCCACATATCCTCAAGGATCTAAATGGTCTGCTCGGACTACCCATCCGCCTGTGTGTGAATTGTAAACTAAGTTCTACCAGCATTCCCAACTCCCGCTTGAAAGCTTTCCAAAAGTGTAATGTGAATTGCGCACCCCAATCCAATATGATAGAAAGAGGCATACTATTGTTGCTCCCAAATGCACACGCAAGTATACGTGATCGTACAAGTAATAAAATGATAAGTCGAGTGTCGAACCCACAAAGACTTGCATTAACTACCCACTAAATTCACTAAGATTGTTATTCAGCAAGCCAATTCGAGTTCAAAGGTGTGATTATACTAAACAAGAATCATAACAAGTAACTAAATTATCAAGCAGCAAAATGGTTGTTGTGTATTCTGTAGAGACAAATATTCTAGGGTTCTGATCGATTCACCAATCTTATTGTGTTTTAGTTAACTCTCCCTTTCATACAATTCACTCATGGTTGCTAATTAATCGAACAATTGAACTCGTAGCCTTCTCCCGAAGTACTACTCACCTATTCAAAATAGATTAACGCATGTATTTCTATGAAATCAATCTATTAAGAAAGCATTAAGATTACGATATTTAATTAAGCATGGTGACTATGTATATTCCTATTCTAACCACAAATCCCCTCCCCCCAGAGTTAAGATCGTGCTCTCTTCAATTCTTCTCCAATCTAAACATGGCTTTTCCAAGCATAGCATATACAGTAAATAAAACCTAATTGCTGGCCAGACAATAAGCAATTAATCACAGAATTGAAGAAACAAGATTGATGAATTGTAATCAAGGTTAAGTCAACGTTAAACAATATTCATGTATAAATCACAACCCCGGAACTATGTGTCTTAGCCACTAATGATAATAGTAAACAATTTCTTAAGTGTTGGATAATTGAAAGTACTAAAAAAAGATTAAAAAGTGAGATCTCCTCACTCCCGGATGTTCCTCGTGTGTATGTCTTCAAAGTGGCGTCTCCCCTATAAAAATAAGTTTAGTCTTGCTTTTATATGTGTTGGGTAGGTCTAGGGACGAATTAACCTTGTCCCGGGCAAACTTGGATAATTTCTCTGTCACCAGCGTCGAGCCCAGTGCCCCATGCTGGCGCTGGCGCTGGCGCTGGCTTATCAAACTTTCTGCCACTGGCGCCACAGGTGGCGTGGAGCGCTGCCTGTGGCGCTAGAAATCGAACTTTTCCTTTTTCCGTCTGTTTTGGCTCTAATCTCGCACATGTTGCCCCTAATTGCTTCCGGATGATTTCTACACATAAAAACACCCCGAATTAATATAAATCAGTACATTTCACATCTGAAATCCATGAAACACGAGTAAAGCATGAGGCGATATACTTATAAATATATATACTTCAAGCTAAATATCAACACCCCACACTTAGACTCTTGCTCGTCCTCGAGCAATGGGACTAACAACTCTATCCCAACTATGTACAAATCTCAACTATAGAGGAGCACTTTATTTATTTTAACCATACACTCTACCCTTGACTATGATCGATACCCGCAATCAAGCATGAATATACAAAATTCACATTCTTCCTGTTTTAAACATGCCCAAGTATAACGATTCAATTCCATCAATTCTAACAACCTATCCGTAACCACCCAACCTCAAAAGCCGACTCGTGATCACTAAGCATTCTCAACTCACGAACTTACTCAACAAGAGAAATTTACAACATTACCAATCATGTGCCCTCACCAACAAACGAAAGAGTGAATATAGAATAGTCCGCACATTCAAATATACTTTTGAATATAAATTAAGGACATCATACAATTAAACAAAAATCGCGCACTCTCACAAAGAATTCATATGCATCTCGTGGTGGTACCATAAGCTTGCCCGTAGTATACATCTCTACTAATGTAAGCTTGCCAAATATAGGATCAATTAGGACTTTAAGGTTATAATGTAGGCTAAGGGATGGGTATGATACCTCTAGGAATAGTGACTAACCCTCCTAAGCACTTTAAATCACTACACTCACAATTCGAACACATATTCTTCTCAACCAATTCACTTGCCACAAATCATATACAACATAGCCCTTATTTTCGTTAAGCACTTCTATACTCCCACTAGCACATATTAGTAAGATTAAGAGATGTGTATTTTTTCTACATACTTTGACTATCATTTTTTTTTTGTCTTCTTGCAATTCTTCATTTTATTTCTCTTTTTTTTTGTTTTGTTTTTCTACACACGCTCCACACATTAAGGTTCATCGGATAGTGACCTTTTTTTCACAACTTTAGTGCACCTTAAGGGACCTTCCCTAGTTCCACTAGAATTCTACTCCACAATCTCTCACCTTACTTCTTTTAGCGACTAAGTGCCTTAGGAGGTAAAAGTTCAACAATCTCAAATTAAGAACAAAAGAAAATTTCTATAGGCTCAATGGGGCTAGCAATGGAAAATCTTATCTTCCAATGACTAGTATATCTACGATCAAGCAAGAAACGCCTACGTCATCTCCTAGATTAGGACAACTTAACAATTTCGCTTCGACTAACACACGGGGCAAGTTCTAGACTACACAGGATAACACAGAGAATCACAATTACTCTCACACACATTGCACATGACTCAATCAAGATGGTTCTATTCAACTCTCAAGTCAAGCAAGCACATATAATTGAGAAATTTAAGCATTAACGCACTATATAGCATAGAAGCCGAACAACTAAGAAAAGACGTCACAAAATAGGATATTTACTTTACTCAAGCATCACAATTTAACTCAAATGTACGGGCAGATAGAATGCATGTCATAACCTAATGTGCCAGCACCAAGCATGTGATTAGGTATCTAAGAGCAACTTAGTTTCTTCCTACCCTACTCCTAAAATAAAAAATAAAGTACCCGGTTCGAGCTACACCCTTGGAAAAGAACCGCCACCCAAAGAAAAACCAAGGGATACTACCTACTTATCCTAAAAAAGATTATTTTGTAATTTGAATCGGACTTTATCCCTCAAGAAAATTATCCAAAAGATCCAACGTCAGGAAAAGTCCGAGCTTTGTCAGATACTTTTATATATATTATTAATTTTTTTTCAAACCAAACTAGACTAAGTAAAACTACTAAAAGAAACAATTTGATACAATTTATACAAAGTACATCACAAGTAGTAGTTCTCCCACCCCATACTTAGTATATGCATAGTCCCTGATACATGATTACAAAGAAAAATATTAAACAAGGGTGAGAAATACTCCCTGAGACCCCTCTTGGGCCTAGCTCGGACATGATCCTCAATATTAAGGGTTGGGACGGCCCCACACGTAAGCTCAAACATGCTCCTCAGCTTCAACTTCGGGTACTAAGACTTCCCATACTCTGCAAAACAAAAACAACACAAAACTTGACACTATAAAAAATAAATAATAAAATAAAATACAGCCTAGGTTGCCTCCCAACAAGCGCCTTATTTATAGTATTGGCACGACTCTGCTACTCTGCTCTGGCTGGGAACTTTCTCTTCTTCTTTCTCCCATGAAGTCTAGCCTTCTTGCACGCTCTCAGAAGATCTCCTCTTTCTTCTCTGGCTCTTTTCTCAATCATCTTTATACACTCAGTTTGAAACACCACATCCTCTAACTCAGTTGTCCCATCCGGATCACTACAATTCACATAAGAACTCTGCTTTATCCCCTTCAATTCGACCAAAGTAATCATGCACAAGTCTTAATAATGCTTAGGGAGCTTAAGTACTTTGTACACATTAAAAGTGACTTCCTCATCGTCAACTCTCATCTTCAACTTCCCTTCCCTCACATCAATAATCACTTCACCAGTAGCTAAGAATGGTCGCCCCAAAATGATGGGCACTTCCTCATCTGCCTCATAATCAGGAACAATAAAATCAACAGGAAGAATAAACTTTTCCACTTGAACTAACACATCCTCAATAATTCCTTTTGGCATAACTAGTGACCTATCTGCTAACTGTAAAGTAATTATAGTAAGTCTAAGCACCCCCAATCCGAGTTTCTTGAACAAAGAGGATGACATCAAATTTGTACTAGCCCCTAAATCACACAGTGCTCTACCAACTTCTTATTTTCCAAGAGACAGAGGAATTGTGAAACTCCAAGGATCCTTCAACTTAGGAGGAGGTTTACTCTTAACTCTAGCACTGCACTCTTCAATAAGTGCAATTGTTTCAAACTTTATATGTCTTTGCTTGTTTGCCACAATATCTTTAAGATATCTTGCATACTTAGGCACTTCCTGCAAAATTTCCACCAAAGTCAAATTCACACACACTTGGCTCAAAATATCTAAGAATTTCTTATACTTAGCATCATCTTTTTTCTTCTGCAGTCTTTGTGGAAACGGAGGTGGTGGCCTTGTCACAATTACTGGCTCTGATCCTTTATTCTGTTTCTCATTCTTCTCAACTGGCTTGGGAACTAATTCTCTTTCAGGACTAGCCGTATACTTCTTTTTTTTGGAACTTTTTATAACACTCTTCCATTTCTCAAGGTAACCGCATTGACTTGAGCTTTAGGATTAGTCTTGGTATCACTAGGAAGAGCCCCAGCTAGTCGAGTACTTTGGGCACTGGCAATTTGTCCCATTTGTCGCTATAAATTTCTCATCGCTGCTACTTGGACCTACTGGTCAACCATCACTTTCTCCATTTTTTCTGTTGTTTGGGCCTGCTGATCAGCCATCAATTTCTTCATTATTTCCTCAAGGTGACTTGTCGGGTTTGCATGTTGTTCAGCCTGAGGTGGTCTATATTGTTGTTGAGGTGCTTGTGGCCTATACTGATTATGAGCACCTTGATTTTCACCCCAAGAGAAGTTTGGGTGGTTCCTCTAGTTGGGATTGTAAGTATCCCCATACTGATTTTCCTGTCCTCAATTTGTATTACCCACAAAATATATAGACTCTGGATTTGTTGGCCATAGATTGCTCATGTGACTTTCTCCACAGACTTCATAAAATATCTGGACCAGTTGCACTGGCTGAGCTTGTTGCTTGTTAATGACCAAGGTCATCTGATTGATTTGGTTGTTCAATGTTGAAATCTGCACTGATAATGCCGAGACAACATCTAACTCAAGAACCCCTGCAGATTTTTGCATTGTGTGTCTGCCCATCTCTCTTTGCCAATCAGGATTGCTTTTGGAGAATTTGTTCAATAACGCATATATCTCATCAAAGCTTTTCTCCAACACTTGACCTCCAGCTGCAGCATCTACAACAATCTCTATCTCAAGATGTAGTCCTTCTATAAAAGTGTGAGCTAACACTTCATTTGTCTGATTATGATGAGTATAGTCTCTGAGCAGCTCCTTGAACCTCTCCCGAGCTGAGTATAAAGACTCCCACGCTTTCTGTTTGAAGGCGACTATCTCACTTCTGATCTTTGCAGTTTTTCCTGAAGGGAAGAACCTTGCCAAAAATTTCCTTGCCAGATCATTCCATGATGTCATAGAATTAGTTGGTTCTGCCTTCAACCATCGCTTTGCTTCGCCCAACAAAGAGAACGGGAAAAGTGTGAGCCTTATATCACTAATCTCCAAGAAATACAGGATATGCTGTTATGGATCCTCGTGTGGGAGACCCATAAACTGCCTATTCGCATGAAGTAGTTGTATCATGCTCTATTTCAGCTCAAAGTGCCCAGTGATTCTGGGCTTCACAACGCTGGAGGTGATATTAGCAATGCTGGGCATCGCCACCTCCTGAACAGCCATATGGTGCTCCTCTTCCATGTTTACAGGAAATTTAACAAGTGCCTGGAAATTATTTATGTCCCTTGCTTCCCTCAACCTTGAAGTCTGTCCTGGATTCTGACCCTTCGCATTCAATCAAGATTCCTAAGAACAGAGCAACAATCAAGTAACGTTAGACTTGACGAAATAAACAATTAAAGCAAAAAGTAGAAAGTAGTCAATATTTAAGTCCCCGGCAACGACACCAAAAACTTTTTGCTCCCAAACGCACACGCAAGTATACGTGGTCGTACAAGTAATAAAATGATAAGTCTAGTGTCGAACCCATAGATACTTGTATTAACTACCCACTAAATTCACTAAGATTGTTATTCAGTCGAGCCAATTCGAGTTCAAAGGTGAGATTATACTAAACAAGAATTATAACTAGTAACTAAATTATCAAGCAGCAAAATGGTTGTTGTGTATTCAGTAGAGACAAATATTCCAGGGTTGTGACCGATTCACCAATCTTATTGTATTTTAGTTAACTCTCCCTTTCATACAATTCACTCATTGTTGCTAATTAATCAAATAATTTCTCTCGTAGCTTTCTCCCAAAGTACTACTCGCCTATTCAAAATAGATTAACGCATATATTCCTATGAAATCAATCTATTAAGAACGCATTATGATTACGATATTTAATTAAGCACGATAACTAGATATATTCCTATCCTAACCACAAATTCGCCCCCCCCAGAGTTAAGATCGTGCTCTCTTCAATTCTTCTCTAATCTAAATATGGCTTTCCCAAACATAGCATAGACAGTAAATAGGAACTAACTACTGGCCAGACAATTAAGCAATTAATCACATAATTGAAGAAACAACCATAGATTGATGAATTGTAATCAAGGTTAAGTCAACGTTAAACAACAATATTCATTGCTAAATTACAACCCCAGAACTATGGGTTTTAGCCACTCATGATAATAGCAAACAATTTCCTAAGTGTTGGATAATTGAAAATACTATGAAAAGATGAAGAAAACTGAGATCTCCTCGCTCCCAGATGTTCCTCATGTGTATTCTCTCTTCAAAGTGGCGTCTCCCCTCTAAAACTAAGCTTAGTCTTTCATTTATACGCTTTGGGTAACCTTGTCCCGGGCAAACTTGGAAAATATTCCCGCCACCAACGTGTTACATCCCGCATTTCGTATGTTAAAGTTTTGCCGTAAGTTAATCGACGTAAGTTCGGGAATGAGATTATTTTTGAGGTTATAAGTATTTATGTTATTTGTAACAAGTGATAAGTGAGTGCCGTAAATATTAGAGGGTAGAGAAATCAAAGAATGAGTATTCGTTGATGTTTTTCAATTTGGGATAAAATACGGTCCAAGCTATAATATCCGGTATTTTTGGACTAGTGCATACAAGGTACCACATGACCATGATAGTAAGGTATATAAAGTATGTTAAAAGTGATTAGTATTTTAAGTAATTAGCGATAATTCTTAATTATATGAATAATGTTTTAATTATAAATTTTTAGTGGGAGAGGTTAACAAGGTAATTGATTTTTGGTGGATAAGCATAATGGAGACACTATCCCCACATGGCAGCAAGGGGCATAAGTAACAATTATTCTTTGGTGTATGTAATTAGGTGGCATAATTAGGGGATTTTTTGGCAAAATAATCCACAAAAGTGGGTCCCACAAATCATAAAGATAAGAGGATTTCCTACATCACTTAAGAGGGATGTGCATGTTTACTAAGTTACGGATGTAGCTTCAAAAGTTCTTATGAACCCACAATTATAAGACCTTTTCCCTATATCATTAAGTGTGATGTTATGGTTGCTAGGTGATGGATAAATTCTCAAAAATGAATTCATATGAAACTTCATAATACGATAGCAGTGTGAGACTTGCGATTCTAAGAGAGTACGGTATAACCTTTCTCAAGAATATCATACGGATTTTTTGTTACTTTGATCTCGTTGTTACATGTTTCATCGCGATTGACGTATATTAGAGGGATTGGCAAGATAATGGGCTCAGGTATGTTAAGGCAATTATTTCTTTCTTTTGGCATGATCCATATGATACGAACGAAACAAGCAAATACGAAACTTGCATAAATGACTCTATTCATAGAAGTGCTAGGGATGCCTATGTTTTTGATTCCCCATGTGTCTTATTATTATATCTTTTGTTCATGGGTCTCAGAAAAATACATAGTTGATAAAGTTTATCCGAAAGGCATATTGATCGTATGATATTCCGAGAAATTTTATAAACTTACTTCTTATGCATTTAATTCATTTATACATGTACATTGACCCATGACCAGATGATGTTATATACGCGTATATTATATGTATATGGGATATGGGAATAGGTTACAGCGTTATATACGCACCACCACCTGATTAGTTGGTATACATTGATGATTTTGCCCATAGAGGCCGAGATGATATGATGGAATTCCCTACGAGGCATGATGATGTTATGTACATATATACCTACGCATAATACGACATTTATACGCACATGCATGACTCTGTAAATATTTCAGGATTCACAAAGCTATTCAGACTTATAGGCAGATTCTTTTACTCCATGTTTCTTTTATGTCTTTTATGTACTGATTTTCATGCCTTACATACTCGGTACATTATTCGTACTGACGCCCCTTTTGCCTGGGGACACTGCATTTCATGCCCGGAGGTACTGGTAGACAGGCTGACAGTTCCCCTTTTTAGGATCCTTGATCAGCGAGGGTTGGTGTGCTACATTTGATCCGTAACTGTTATTAGTTTTGGTACGCTATTTTTGTATGTAGATATGGGTACAAGGGGGCCCAGTCCCGTCTTTTAGATAGGTGTACACTCTATTAGGGGTCTGTAGACAGTCATGTATAGTTGGATTGTATGTGGCCTTGTCGGCTTTTAATTTTGGAAATATAGTTGTCTATAGCAGCCTTGTCGGCTCGCCCTACCGTATTCCGTATGTGTATGTATATATGTCTTTTGGACATGTTTTCCTCACGTATGTTATTGATGTGATTCCGTAGTTTATTGGCAGATGTTATTCATGTTTATATCTTAGACGCATGCTTAGGGGTGTTCGACAGCTAGGACTCGGGCACTCGTCATGGACCATCGGTTTGGGTCGCGACAAAGGTGGTATCAGAGCAGTTCTGTCCTAGGGTTGTCTACAAACCGTGTCTAGTAGAGTCTTGTTTATGGGTGTGTCACACACCACACTTATAGACAGGAGGCTACATGATATTTAGGATTATTACTTTTCTTTCTAATCTAGATTGTGCGATAGAACTGAGTATTAAGTATTCACTCCTAATCTTTAATTTATTTATGTTCTTAGTGATGCCTATTATTACTAGACGACAGGCGCCAGCCGCTAGCATGGGTTAGAAGGCTACGAAAGTGTTTAAAGGAGATATAAGCTATAGTATGGAGTCATACCTATCAGAGATCATGGGTTCTATGGAGGAGGATCCTTCCGAGGATCCATATGAGTCATCCGTTCGAGTAGTTTTGATTTTGTCGATAGAAGATGGGGTGAGAGGAGTTCCGACCTCACCAAGGCCCTTAGTTTAATTATCATGGCCCGTTGATCAGGGTATAAGTGGAGTGGTACATGAATTGGCACAGCCAGATTCCCCTCTAGCTCAAAACTATGTTAAGGTATTAACAGAAACTAGTTCTTCTGAGGTTTCAGATAGTCCACAGTATTGGGAGTCCGTCCATCAAGGTTCGTCTGTGTATGTCATGGGCTATGCAGAGGAAGAGGAGAGTAGTCAGGCCAAGAGGAGGAAGGTAGCTGATAAGGATATGAAGATTCCGCTTCGAAGTGTGTCTGATCGAGGCTCTCATATAGGACGAGGCGAGGACCCTCTACTGTAGGCTGCCTCCAGATATCAACTTTTGGTTAGTGAGCTCCACTTCTTCCTGAACTATTACCAAGTTAGGGTTATGTATATGTTAGGTTGTTTCATGAGGACGTCGGGAGCCCTGTCCCGACTTATATATATTATGATCATGCTTTCTTAGAGGTTTTGGAGACAGTATCCTATGTATAGTTTTGGGTATGACATGTGTACGACCTTATCGGCCATTATGTATCTATATAAACCTTCTTTTTTGAATTAGTTATGCGAGTTAAGTTCTAATATTGTTACTTATATATATATATATATATATATATCTATATGTGTGTGTGTGTGTGTGTGTGTGTGTGTATGTGTGTGTGGCCTGTAATGGCCCATGATAAGTTTGGTAATAAACAAGGATAAGGTACGTGGCGCTCAATTAAGTAGACAGGTGAATAAGGTGACGATCAAGAATAAGTACCTGCTCCCGAGGATCGATGATTTATTTGATCATTTGCAGGGTGCCAAGTGTTTCTCGAAGATAGACTTGAGGTCCAGGTACCATCAGGTAAGGGTTAAGGAGAAAGATATTCCGAAGATAACATTCAGGACCAGATACGGGCACATTGAGTTTCGTGTTATGTCATTCGGTTTGACCAATGCCCCAGCAGTATTAATAGATTTGATGAACCGTGTGTTCAGACCCTTTCTAGATCTGTTCGTGATTGTATTCATTGATGATATATTGGTGTATTCTCGTTCAGAGACTGAGCATACAGATTATTTGCGTATTGTGCTCAAAGTTCTTCAAAAAGGGAAGTTATATGCAAATTTCTCTAAATGTGAATTCTGGTTGAATTCTGTAGCTTTCCTTGGGCATATTATTTCAGGTGAAGGTATCCGGGTTGATACACAAAATATTGAGGCAGTAAAGACTTGGCCTAGACCTACGACACCGGCGGAGGTTCGTAACTTCCTCGGCTTGGCAGGTTATTATAGGAGATTCGTAGAGGGATTTTCTTCCCTTTCAGTACCATTGACAAAGTTGACGCAGAAGGGAGCTAGGTCTCAATTGACTGATGCTTGCGAACGGAGTTTCCAGGCATTGAAGGACAGATTAACTTCAGTACTGGTTCTAACGCTCCCAGAGGGGACCGATGGTTATGCTATCTGTTGTGATGATTCGGGCATTGGATTGGGTTATGTACTGATACAGCATGGTAAGGTTGTAGCTTATGCTTCTAGACAACTAAGAAAGCACGAGAAGAATTACACGACCCTCGATTGGAGTTAGCCGCGGTGATTCATGCACTAAAGATGTGGAGGCACTATTTGTATAGCATTCATGTTGATATCTATATGGATCATAAGAGCCTTTAGTATATCTTCAAGCAAAAAGAATTGAATTTACATCAGAGGAGATGTTTGGAGATACTAAAAGACTATGACGTTGATATTTTATACCATCTGGGGAAGGCAAATGTAGTAGCCGACGCCCTCATCCGTAGATCTGTGGGTAGCATGTCATATTTACAACTAGAGAAGAGTGGGATAGCCCATAACATTCATCAGCTAGCTAGTCTTGGAGTTCGATTACTGGACCCAGGTGATGCCGGAGTTACTATTCAGGACACAGCAACATCCTCTGTAGTAACTGAAGTAAAGGAGCACCAGTACGAGGATCCTATGTTCACTCATTACAGGGATAAAACCTCAGAAGGAGAAGATACCATTTGAGATTACAGGAGATGGAGTCCTTAGATATCGAGGATGATTATGTGTCCCTAATGTTGTAGGGCTGCGCCGGCAGGTTATGGGAGCGACTCATTATTCTCGTTATTCTGTCCATCTAGGAGAAACAAAGATGTATCATGATATCAAGGAAATATATTAGTGGGACATAATGAAAAAAGGATATAGCGGAGCATGTTGCTCAGTGCCCTAACTGTCAGCACGTTAAGATTGAGCATCCAAACCCCGATAGATTATTGCAGGCTATAGAGATTCCAACTAGGAAGTGGGAAGTAATTAATATGGATTTCATCGTAGGCTTACCTCGTACCCAGCGTAAGTTTGATTATATATGGGTGATTGTTGATAGACTTACCAAAACAGCCCATTTCCTGCCTGTTAGGACTACATATTTTGCAGAGGATTATGCAAGGATTTACATTAAGGAGATAGTACGACTTCATGGTGTCCCTATATCTATTATCTCGGATAGAGGTGCTCGGTTTACAGCCAATTTCTAGAGGTCCTTCCAAAAAGGATTGGGAACTCAAGTAAGACTTAGTACAACATTTCATCCCCAAACAGACAGACATGCTGAGCGTACTATTCAGACACTGGAAGATATGTTACGGGCTTGTGTGATAGACTTCAAGGGTAGCTGGAATGATCATCTGCCGCTTATTGAGTTCACATATAATAATAGCTATCATTCCAGTATTCAGATGGCTCCATACGAAGCTCTTTATGGATGGAAGTGTAGGTCGCCTATAGGATGGTTCGATGTTGGGGAAACTAAGTTAGTAGGACCAGAATTCGTACAACAGGCAATCAAGAAGATTAAACTTATACAGGAAAGGCTATTAGCAGCTCAAAGTCGTCATAAGTCTTATGCGGATAATCGACGACGAGACTTGGAGTTTCATGCTGATGACTGGGTATTCCTAAAGGTATGACCGATGAAAGGTGTTATGAGGTTCAGTAAGAAAGGGAAACTTAGCCCTCGGTACATTGGACCATATAAGATCATACGCAAGGTAGGACATGTAGCATATGAGTTAGACTTGACTTCTGACTTGGTGTCTGTACATCTAGTCTTTCATGTGTCTATGCTTCGTAAATGTATCAGATATTCTTCTCGAATCGTGTCAGTTGATGATGTTCAGGTCACGGAGCAGCTATCATATGAAGAGAGTCCCATTTCTATACTAGATAGACAGGTTTGGAGATTGAGGACTAAAGACGTAGCTTCGGTGAAAGTACTTTGGAGAAATAATAATGTTGAAGAAATGACTTGGGAAGCCGAAGAAGACATGAAGTCTAGGTATCCTCACTTGTTTCCTCTTCCAGAGGAGGATTCTATTGAGACATCACAGTCTTAAGGTGCGTGTATGGATTCCTGTGTTAGTTATTGTCATTGGTCGTGTGAGGCTATTGTCGTTAATGATGATTGTGACCCTATGTGGCATTGTATTATTGAGTTTTCTATAGGAAGGATTGGTAGAAGTATTGTTACAAAGGTGACTCTGCCAAAAACTTAGATAGATCTCGGGGAGTTAAACATTCAAGGATGAATATTTCTAAGGGGGGGAAGGATGTTACATCCTGCATTTCGTACGTTAAAGTTTCGCCATAAATTAATAGACGTAAGCTTGGGAATGATATTATTTTTGAGGTTATAAGTACTTATGTTATTTGTAACAAGTGATAAGTGACTTCCGTGAAGATTAGAGGGTAAACAAATCAACGAATGAGTATTCGTTGAAGTTTGTCAATTTGGGATAAAATACGGTCTAAGCTATAATACCCGATATTTATGGACTAGTGCCATAAAAGGTACCACATGACCATGATAGTAAGGTATATAAAGTATGTTAAAAGTGATTAGTATTTTAAGTAATTAGAGATAATTCTTAATTATGTGGATAATTAGTTTATTATTGATTCTAAGTGGGAGGTTAACAAGGTAATTAATTTTTGGTGGATAAGGTTAATGGAGACACTATCCCCACGTGGAAGCAAGGAGCATAAGTAACAATGACTCTTTGGTGTATGTAATTAGGTGGCATAATTAGGGAATTTTTGGGCCAAATAATCCACAAAAGTGGGTCCCACAAATCATAAAGATAAGAGGATTTCATAGATCATTTAAGAGGGATGTGCATGTTTCTTAAGTTACGGATGTAGCTTCAAAAGTTCTTATAAACCCACAATTATAAGATATTTTCCCTACATCATTAAGTGTTATGTTATGGTTGCTAGGTGACGGATGAATTCTCAAAAATGAATTCATATGAAACTTCATAATAGCAGCGTGAGATTTGCGATTCTAAGGGAGTACGGTATAACCTTTCTCAAGAATATCATACAGATTTTTCCCTACTTCGATCTCGTTGTTACATGTTTCGTCACGATTGACGTGTGTTAGAGGGATTGTAAGGAGAATCGGCCCAGGTATGTTAAGGCAATTCCTTCTTTCTTTTGGCATGATCCATATGATACAAACGAAATGAGCAAATGAGCAAATGACTCTATTTATTGAAGTGCTAGGGATGCCTATGATCTTGATTCCCCACGTGTCTTACTATAATATCTTCTGTTCATGGGTCTCAGAAAAATAGGTAGTTGATAAAGTTTATCCGAAAGGCATATTGATCTTATGATATTCCGAGAAATCTTATAAACTTACTTCTTATGCATTTCATTCATTTATACATGTACATTGACCCATAACCAGATGGCGTTATATACGCGTATATTATATGTATATGGGATATATGAAAAGGTTACGGCGTTATATATGCACCACCACCTGATCAGTTGGTATACATTGATGATTTCGCCCATAGAGGCCGAGATGATATAATGGAATGCCCTCAGAGGCTTGATTATGTTATGTACACATATACCTACCTATAATACAACATTTACACGCACATACATGACTCTATAAATATTTCAGGATTCACAAAGTTATTCAGACTTACAGGTGAATTCTTTTACTCCATATTTCTTTTATGTCTTTTATGTACTGATTTTTATGCCTTACATACTCGGTACATTATTCGTACCTGTGTCCCTTTTGCCTGGGGACACTGCGTTTCATGCCCACAGGTACTGGTAGACAGGCTGACGGTTCACCTTTTTAGGATCCTTGATCAGCGAGGGTTGGTGTGCTCCATTTGATCCGCAGCTGTTATTAGTTTTGGTACGCTATTTTTGTATGTAGATATGGGTACGACAGGGCCCAGTTCCTTCCTTTAGACAGTTGTACACTCTATTAGAGGTCTGTAGACAGTCATGTATAGTTTGATAGTATGTGGCCTTGTCGGCTTCTAATTTTGGAAATATAGTTGTCTATAGCAGCCTTGTCGGCTCGCCCTGCCATATTTCGCATGTGTATGTATATATGTCTTTTGGACATGTTTTCCTCACGTATGTTATTCACGTGATTCAGCGGTTTATTGACAAATGTTATTTCATGTTTATATCTTAGACGTATGCTTAGGGGTGTTCGACAGGTAGGACTCGGGCACTCATCATGGCCTATCGGTTTGGGTCGTGACACAACGTCCAGCCCAGCAGCCCATGCTGTCCCTGGCACTGGCTTATCAAACTTTCTGTCACTGGTGCCACAAGTGGCGTGGAGCACTGCCTGTGGCACTAGAAATCAAACGTTTCCCGTTTTCCTCCGTTTTGGCTCTAATCTCGCACCTTTCGCCCCCAATTGCTTCCGGATGATTCCTACACATAAAAACACCTCGAATTAATATAAATCAATACATTTCACATCCGTAATTCACGAAACACGAGTAAAGCATGAGGCAATATACATATAAATATATATACTTTAAGCTAAATATCAACTATGAAAACGGATAATCTATCTAATGTAGATCTAAGCCAAGTTTTGTGAAGTGTAAGAAGTCACAACTGGAATGAAATGCGCAGACTTGGTCAATCTATCCACAATGACCCAAACAAAATCAAACTTCCTCAAGGTATGTGACAATCCTACCACAAAATCCATTGTAATGCGCTCTCACTTCCACTCCAGTATATCTAGTCTTAGAAGCAAACCACCTAGGTTTTTATGCTCATACTTGACATGTTGATAATTTAAACACCACGAAACATGCCCAATAATGTCCTTCTTTATCCTCCACCACTAGTAATTCTATTTAAGTCACGATACATTTTTGTGACACCTGCGTGAATAGAGAATACTGCAAACTATGAGACTCTTCAAAAATAACTCCCTCAAACCATACACATTAGGAACACATATCCGACCCTGAAGTCGCAATACACCATCATCACCAATGACCACATTATCATCACCATCTTGAAACACTGTGTCCTTAAGGGAAAGTAAACGAGGATCATCATATTGTAGAGTCTTAATGCGCTCAAACAAGGACGAGTACGCGACAACATAAATAAGTACTCTACTTAACTCAAAAATATCTAAACATACAAATATAGTGGCCTAAGAATGCACATCCATCACAAATGGTCTCTCCATAGTTTGAATGAATTCCAAACTCCCAAACAATCCGCCTTCCTACTAAAAACATCTGCTACCACATTGGCCTTACATGGATGATAGAATATAGTGATATTATAATCCTTCAACTGCTCCAACAACCTCTGTTGCCTCAAATTCAAATGCTTTTGCTTGAACAAACGCTAAGGACTCCGATGATTAGTGTAAACCTCACATGACACATAATACAAGTAATACATCCAAATCATGAGCGCATGCACAGTTGTTTCTAACCCCAAATCGTGAACTGGATAATTCTTCTCATGGGACTTCAACTAGTGCGACGCATAGGAAATCACCCTACCATCCTAAATCATCACCCACCCAAGGCCAACACGCGAGGCATCAGAATAGAAATTATACACTATCAACCTGAGGGCAATATGAAAACTGGAGCAATAGTCAAAGCAGTCTTGAGCTTCTAAATGCTCTTCTCACACTTATTCGACCATATGAACGGAGTGCCCTTATGAGTCAACTTTGTCAATGGAGCTGCAATAGATGAAAATCCTTCCACAAAGTGATGATAGTAGCTAGCCAAACACAAGAAACTTCTAATCTCTGAAGTGGTAGAAGGTCTAGGTTAACTCTAAACTACCTCAATACTTTTCGGATCAACTTCCATACCATCATTTGACACCACGTTAGCCAAGAATGCCACCGGGTCCCACAAAAACTCACACTTGGAGAACTTAGTATACAACTTCTTCTCCTTCAGAATCTGGAGCACAATCCCCAAATACTGCTTGTGCCCCTTACCACTACGAGAATATACCAAGATATCATCAACGAGTACAATAAACAAAAATCCAAATAAGGCTGGAACACACTATTTATCAAATATGTGAAAGCTTCAAGGGCATTAGACAAGCCAAATGACACCACCAAGAACACATAATGTCCATAACGAGACTTGAAAGTTATCTTAGGGATGTCTAAAGTCCTAATCTACAACTAGTGATAACTCGATCTCAAATTAATCAACAAGGACACCCTGGCACCCTGAATTTGATCGAACAAATCATCAATAGGAGGCAATAGATACTTGTTCTTGATAGTGACCTTGTTCAACTGCCTATAATGAATACATATCCTCATATAACTATCCTTTCTCTTATTAAACAACATAGGTGCACTTCACATGCCGCACGGACAACTCATGTTCCACATGAATAACTCACATATTGCAAGGACAACTCACATGATAATTATATCAATAACTAGTTCCACATGGACAACTCACGTATTACACAAACAACTTACGTGCTAACAACATCAATAACTGGATCCGCATGGACAACTCATGTGCTCCATGGACAAATCACATGCTAATATAATCAACCGCACGGATAACTCACGTGCTAATAATCACAATCTGCCCGGCGTGGTCATAGGCTACAAGTCCAGCACATAACACAGAGAAAGCAAATATGTGGGAATACATGTACATGATCAATGATTATTAAGTTCATATTCCTGGACTGGTATAAATAACATGCTATAGAGTAGGGATGTATAATGTGTGCTATCATAGCTACAGATCATTTCAAGGCACGTCATAGCCTAAGCACTACCCCGAGTATGTAAATAGTACCTGGTGCACGTATATGGGCTCAACCCCACACATGTGCACCACCTATAGCACGCAGATATCACAAAGAATTCAGGAGATTAATACCTCAACCATGTTTAGATAAGACACTTACCTGAAGCAAGCTAAATTACTCCTTAAAAATTCCTTCATACGTGTATCAGCCTCTGGAAGGCTCGAATCTAGTCAAAATAGCGTAATACTATCAACAAAAGTTATAGGAGTTGATTCCAAATGATAAAGCTAAGATATTTAAGCAAAATACAAAAGTCAACCCTAGGTGTGCACTGGGAACCCAACAAAATTCAAAAATGCCGAACACCCATTCAATTACAAGTCCAACCATACCAAAATCATCAAAATCCGACCTCAAATCGACCTTCAAACCTCCTTTTTCCATTTTTGCAAAGTTTCCAAAAAATCCCCCATTTCTTCACTTTAATTCCCTAATTAAATGCTAAAAACAAAGATGGAATCATGATATAACAACAAATCCGACTACAAAATGCTTACCCGGATTAAACCGGTGTGAAGTAACCGAGTTACCTCTCCTATTAATAAACTTGTTTCTGACCTCGGCTATTGGGCAATTCTTCTCCCTTACCGGTGAGATGCTTAGGTCCAGGCTTAGCTTGTGCACGGCCACCTCTGTGTGACCATGCGAAACATAAACATTAGTTTTAAGAGAATTAATAAATCCTAACATGCGCTCAAGGTTGAGTCTTATCCTCAAGTGAAATTTTCTCTCCAAGGAATTTTCGAATAAAGCCACTTGATCGAGTTCTTCTGCTGTGGACTTGGTAGCGTCTTCTTCTTCCGGTACTTGAAAATATCTTGGTACCTGGTGGAATTCCAATGACTCCTCCCCTTTGTCATCTTTGCTATGTTCGGGAGTAGGCGCCGGTTCTTGTAATTGCTATGTGTTGAGTTCCTTCTCTTTACTACTGGAAACTGATACCATGTTAATTTCCCTTGTTGCCGGTTGATCTCCTCTTATTTATTTGATTCCCTCTAGAGTTGTGAATTTCATCAGCTGGTCATATGTTGATGGTATAGCCTTCATCTCATGTAACCATGGTCTGCCGAGAATTATGTTATAGCCCGTGTCGTCGTCCACCACTTCAAATAAGGTGGTTTTAGTGACTCCTTCGGAATTCGTGGGCAGCAAGATCTCCCCTCGGGTTGTCACACTTGCTAAGTTTAACCCGACGAGGAGCTTTGTTTCCAGAACGATGCTTCCAGTTAACTTGGCTTATTCCAGCACTCTCTATTGAATGATAGTGGCTGAACTTCCTGGGTCAACGAAAACACATTTAATCTTGAAATCTAGGATGTTAAAAGATATTACCAGGGCATCATTGTGCGGCAGAAAACGTCCATCAGCGTCTTCTTCCGTGAAGGTGATGTCGTCTTCGGCGACTTCCCGGAGTCTCTAGCTATGAGTCACCGATACCTTTGTCTATTGCCGAGAAGGTTACACCGTTGATCTTGCTCCCCCTAAAAATCATGTTGATAGTTAGTCGAGGGGGATCTTCCCCTATCTTCGAGGGTTCTGTGTTTTCTCGGTTGCGGAAATAATTGTTCTTGGCCCAGTCGCTTAAGAATTCCCTGAGATTACCGTTCTTTAAACAACGTTACCACCTCTTCGCGCAGATGTCGGCAGTCCTTAGTTCGGTGGCCATGAGTCCCATGATATTCGCACCATAAATTAGGATTCCTCTAGGATAGGATCCGATCTGCCTCGAGAACCATGCTTCTTTAATGTTTCTCATTTTCGATACCAGCTCCTTTATGTTTATGTTGAAATTATACTCTGATAGCCTGGGTTAAGTGGAATCTCGGGAGCCCGATACCTCTTTGTTCTGCAACGACCCGCTGTTTCGGCTGCGGTCAGTTCTTCTATCAGGGGCGAGCCTATCTGCTAACCAGAATCCTTTGGTCCTCTCGTATGGCAAGAATCGACCCTTAGAAAAGCGTCGATCAGCATCAAAATCATCTTTAGATTTATCCCTATTATTTTTTCTATCCCGACCCTTGGTTGATTCCGAGAACCCGAGTTGATCATCTTCTATACTTATCTTTGATTTGTAACGGTTATGGACATTCGTCCATGTGGTTTATCAGAACTTGAGCAAGCTTTCGTTCAGCTTTCGAGAGGCGTTGGAGGTCCTCAGGTTGGTAAGTGCCTCAGCTGCCCACTTATCTGGAATGGCCAGTAATAGTATCCTTTCTTTTTGGAACCCGATTACATACTCATGCAGCAATTCGTACTTTCCCTGCGAAAATCTGAATATGTCCGCCTTACGGGCCTGGACCTTCCTGGCCCCGGCATGGGCCTTATTGAAAGAATCTGCGATCATCTCAAAAGAATCAATTGAATGTTTGGGTAAAAGAAAATACCATGTCAAGGTCCCCTTCGTGAGGGTTTCTCTAAATTTCTTCAGCAAGACTGACTCAATCTAATGTCGGGCCAAGTCGTTTCCTTTTTCCGTCGTTCTATAAGTTGTGATGTACTACTAAGGGTCTGAAATTCCATCTTACTTTGGTATGTCTGGCATTTTGAAACGTTTTGGAATCAACTCTGGTGATGTGCTTGGTTTGAATGGAAATTGGGTGTACTTCTTCGAGTCCGGGCCTTTCAACGCTTGTGGTGCACCCGAAATTTGATCTATTTAAGCGTGGAACTCTTTCGCGTTCTGATCTATCCGCTCATTCGTTTACCTCATGAATCTTATTAGTTCGCTTTTTTAAGGGATCATTACTGTTGTCGTCACCAGATCTTCTACCAGTCCCTCTGTTTCTGTCAAAGCCGACCTCACCTCTCAGGGTGTTGTTATCAACTCTTTGAGCTGTTTTATTTGTAGGAGCGCTGGGGGAAACAAGAACTCTTCCATTCACATTTTTGGAAGCACGTGATAATGCCTACTTTAGTTCTGTTATGATCTGGTCTTGCCTCGAGAGATGGCCCATGTGTAAGGCCCCGTACAATTTCACCTAGAACCCGGGCCTTTCAAACTGATATTTTAGAGAGAGGAAAGTGGTCTAGAGTGAGAGGAGGGATCCCTAAGCTAGTTGTTCATCAATCCTTGCCCAAGACCTGGAGAATTCACAAAGAAAACTCACAAGGTCTTCATCCAAGAGGTAAGGTTCCATACCCTAGCCTTCAATTTCGAGTTTGGGGCAGAAGATGGATAATGCGGAGTGTGATTCTTAGGTACGGAGACTTTTTCTATGCATGCATATACCAACAAAGGTTTGGGAAGGTTGTTGAGCTCAAAAGGGTAGATATTGGGTTGTGGGATGAAGGAATCCACCATAGGAGGTCCTTGAAATCATAATGCCCACCTAGTATTTGATAAAATGCTCGAATGAGCTGAAACCCCGAGTATCTTCCTAATTATGTTCAATTTTGTTATGTTTCTAAATAGATTGAAGTTGCTAAGATTTCCGAAACATTGTAGTAATTTAAGGGAGCTCAAAGCGAGGTAGGCTGGCTAAACTCCTTTTGTAGAATCGAAGCTCATGATGTCCTCGCAAGTTGTAATTATGGTTAGCTCAAGCTCTTATGTCTCATGTTCCGAGTTGTTCCTTATAAATTTGACTATTCCAAATAAACTATGCGTTGAACGATATATGTTCAAAATTTGTTCTGAATTCTCTTATCATATTGTGTTATCCTTCGAGATTGTATTAAAATTTGACCATGTGTCAAAATATTATGAATTCAATTATGTCTCAATTGCTAGTTATTATGCCAAATTGCAGAAGAAAACTCAATGTGCCCAAGACTCTTATTTGCTCACATGTGTACAAAAAGACGTGGTTAGAAATGCGTTGTTGTTGATAATACATGATGATGTTTGAAAGTGAAAGGGGTGATCATGAAATATGAAATATGGCTGGCGACCAAGAATGATATTACATGTATGGCCACTAGTGCCAATGCAATTCAAAGATGAGTAAAAGACTATGAAATGAGCTGAAAGTCCTTTAGATAATAAACATTTGGGAGTATCATTAGTCATCGAGGAAGGGTAGGTTGAAATAACCTAACCTCAAAACTACACGTGCCGGTGTAGGAGTGGATTATGATTATTCCCTTATTTGGGATGAGATTGATGTGATGAGATTATTCCCCTTAAATGGGATGAGATGATTGCTAGGAAAGGGTGATGTCAATCCACACGATATTGTGATGAGACGGCCTAGACGATCGGGTCGAGATTGGACGCCATGCCGCACACATGGTGATAATTATGCTTGAGATAGTGATTGAGATTGTGATTGTGATTGTGATTGTGATTGTGATTGTGATTGGGTGTCTTTGGGTGAGACGGCCTAGCCAATCGGGTAGTTATCGGACTCCGTGCTAAATACACGGTGGTATATTAGTACTAAAGATCTCCCAACCTAAAATAATGTAATTTACTTGAAAACTTATCTTTCTCCTAACTTGATGTTTTGGCATTGTTTGAGGCTTCCACTAATCATATTATTATTTCTCCTTGTATTGTAACTTGTTCTATTGAGAAAGTGTTTAGTCTTACATA
The DNA here is from genome assembly GCA_000715115.1 of Nicotiana otophora. Lineage (NCBI taxonomy): Eukaryota > Viridiplantae > Streptophyta > Magnoliopsida > Solanales > Solanaceae > Nicotiana > Nicotiana otophora. Next base: position 44,254 of record AWOL01S0067098.1, read on the forward strand.
CTAGTACTATTCCATATGTATTAACGTCCCTTTTGTCGGTGCGTTGCATCTTTAATGGATGCAGGTGGTTCAAAACAGGTGGCATTTATCAGTGATAGCGGTACACCCTCTTCCTAGCTGATTTAGTGAGCCACACTTTATTTTGGGGTCGTGTATCTTTTGCTTTTCATGTATTGAGGTATAGCCGGGGCTTATTTGCCGGTACAATCATAGTACTCTTTTGTATACGTTAGAGGCTCCGTAGACATAGTGTGAGTTGTACCTTGGTTATGTTAAAGTCAAACTACAGATGTTGTAATTGTACCACACGTTCCACTTCAAACTTTGAAAGTGTATGTAATATTTTGGGAAACTTATAATTGACGTGACTAATGGTAATGAATTAGTGTTGTCCACATGTTCTTCTCATTGTATACTTAATGAAATATATATTCTTGTTATTCATGGGTAAGTTCGGGTAGAAGGCACTGTACATGCTTGCTTGACTGAGATATCTCGGTTGAGCGTCGGTTGCACTCCCCGAGGTCTGGGCATCACAAACTTTGTATCAGAGTCAGGTTTTAAAGTGTCCTAGGATGTCTGGAGCCGTGTCTAGTAGAGTCCTTCTTATCAGTATGTTGTCAACCACAACTATAATTGGGAGGCTACTTGGGCATTTAGGAATAACACCCTTCTTTGATATTCTAGGTCGTGCGATAGAGCTGATCGTAAGATTATTCCTCCTCTAACTCGTGCATTGATCTAATTTTCTATACATTGTACCTAGGAACAAGACAAGAACTGGATAAGGAGCCAATGACACCCCCAGGAGTGGAAGTGGATTCTATACTTGATGAGGCGGGTTAGCACCCGAGGGGTCCAGCTAATCCCCCAACTACTACACCGCCTGATTCTACTACTCCTGCTCAGACTTCACCAATCCCTACGCCTACTGAGGGTGCATCGATTCCTCCAACTGATATTATAGTTCCACCTCTAGCCCCCGCTTCTGGTCCCGGTATTTCTGAGGGGGACCTTAGGGAAGCCATACAGATGTTGGCTCAGATAGTGGCTTCCTAGGCCCAGAGATCAAATGTTGCGCCTACTTCTTCCAGTCAGCAAGGGGATTCTGCTAGTTCCAGGGTGAACAAGTTTCTTCAGCTAGATCCTTCAGTGTTCACAGGTACTAATGCCGAGGAGTACCACCCCTAGGACTTCATTGATGATATGCACAAGACTCTCCGAGTTATGAGTGCTAGTGAGACGGAAGCAGTGGAGTTGGCTTCCTTCTACCTGAAAGAGGTGGCATATTCTTGGTTTGAGCTGTGGGGGGAGTCCCATGTGGAGGGGAGCCCTCCGGCGAGGTGGAGTGAGTTTGCCAATACCTTCATTGACCATTTCTCGCCTGCTGAGACTAAGGCAGCCTGTGCCGTCGAGTTTGAAAGCTTGAGGCAAGGTAGCCTGAGTGTATGGTAATACCATATGAGATTCGCACGCCTGTCCAAGTATGCTATATATATGTTGCCCACTATAGAGGCTAAAGTGTGCCGGTTTGTGCATGGCCTCAGCCCCTTGGTTATTAATGAGGCCGCTCCAGCTGCCTTGAATTCTGATATGAACTATGGGAAGATGGTAGCATTTGCGCAAGCCAGTGAGAAACACAAATTGAAGAATAGAATAGAGTGAGAGGGTAGCAATAAGGCTTGGTCCACGGGCAACTTTGGTGATTTTTCTTGTGGTTGTGGTGGTAGGTCAGCATTTAGGGGAGGATCATCAGGGATATCCCAGTTCTTTGCTCAATCTTCAGTTAGTGCACAGCCATCAGGGCCCAGTCACCACCAGTGGAGCCGTTTCAGGCCCGGTCAGAGCAATAGGGGATCCTACCAGCAGGGTCGGCTTGGTAGGAGATTCCAGCAGCAGCGGAGGCCCCCATGCCCTAGGTGTGGGAATATGCACATAGGGCTTTGCTACATGGACCTACCCATATGCTTTGGGTGCGGTAGGAGGGGACACATTTAGAGGGATTTCCGTTCGTCCCGCTATAGTGGGGGCAGGGGTATGGCACAACCAGCTAGTTCTGCAACTACTACATCCACAACACCTCCTCTAGCTTGAGGCACTCCAGCACCTGCAGGTCATGGTGTAACTAGGGGTGGTGCACAGAGTTCTGGAGGATCCAGCCGTTTCTATGCTATGAGGGGTCTCTAGAGTTCGAAGGCTTCTCTTAGATGTTGTCACAGGTATATTGTCTATCAAATCTCATGATGTATATGCTCTTATTGCTCCTCGTTCCACTTTTTCCTATGTCACTCCATATGTTGCTATGGAATTTGGGATAGAACCGGAACAACTTCATGAGCCATTCTCTGTATCTACTCAAGTTGGTGAGTCTATTGCTATGGAATAGGGATTGTGTTGTCACGGTGCATGGTCGGGACACCATGGACGATCTCATTGAGTTAGGGATGATTGATTTTGATGTAATAATAGGGATGGAGTGGCTTTATTCATGTTTTGTCAAGCTTGATTGTCGAACCAGAACTGTTAGGTTAGAAGTTCCAAATGAGCCAGTTATTGAGTGGAAGACGGATGATGTTGTGCCGAAGGGTAGGTTTATTTCCTACCTTAAGGCCAGAAAGTTGATCAACAAGGGGTGTATTTACCATTTGGTCTGGGTTACGGACTCCGATGCTGAGGCACCTACACTTGAGTCTGTGCCAGTTGTGAATGAATTACTGGAGGTCTTTCCTGATGAGCTCCCTGGGATTCCACCAGACAGGGAGATTGATTTTGGCATTGACATGATGCTAGGCACACAACCTATATCTATTCCGCCCTACAAAATGGCACTGGAAAAATTGAAAGAGCTAAAGGAACAATTGAAGGATTTGTTTGAGAAGGGTTTCATCCGGCCGAGTGTGTCTCCTTGGGGCGCACCGGTCCTCTTTGTAAGGAAGCAAGATGGGTCACTGAGAATGTGTATTCACTATCGGCAGCTCAACAAGGTCACGATCAAGAATAAGTCTTTGCCATAAATAGATGACTTATTTGACCAACTGTAGGGTGCTAAGTACTTCTCCAAAACTGATTTATGATCAGAGTATCACCAATTGAAGATCAGGGAGCAAGATATTCCGAAAACAGCCTTCGAGACCCTATATGGGCACTTTGAATTTTTGGAATTGTCTTTTGGGATTACAAATGCCCCAGCAGCTTTCATGGATCTTATGAACCAAGTTTTTAAGCGTTTTCTCGACTCCTTTGTGACAATGTTAATTGACGATATCCTTGTATATTCACGAAGTCGAGAGGACCATGCCGACCATCTCAAGGTTGTTTTGCAAACTCTGTATCAGCATAAGTTATATGAGAAGTTTTTGAAGTGTGAATTTTGGGTTGAATCTGTCACGTTCTTTGGTCATGTCGTCTCAAGAGAAGGAATTAAGGTTGATCCTCAGAAGATTGTAGCTGTGAAGAATTGGCCTAGACCTACAACTCCAACCGAGATTCGTAGTTTCTTGGGCTTAGCTGGGTATTACAGGAAAATTGTGGAGGGGTTCTCTACACTTGCCTCTCGGCTGACTAAATTGACGCAGAAGGCAGTTAAGTTCCAATGGTGAGATGCTTGTGAAAAGAGCTTCCAAGGGTATAAATCAAGATTGACTACGGCACCGGTGTTGACCCTGCCAGAGGGTACAGATGGACTTGTAGTATATTGTGATGCTGCAAGAAACGGACTAGGGTGTGTATTGATGCAACATGACAAGGTGATAACTTATGCTTCTAGGCAACTCACGAATCATGAGAAGAACTATCCAAGACATGACTTAGAGCTTTCGGTGGTGGTATTTGCATTGAAGATTTTGCGTCATTATTTGTATGGGGTCCATATGGATATATTCACGGACCATAAAAGCCTTCCATATATTTTCAAACAGAAGGAATTGAATCTGAGGCAGAGAAGGTGGCTTGAGTTACTCAAGTACTACGACATCGATATCCTATATCATTCGGGGAAAGCTAATGTTGTGGCGGATGCTCTTAGCCGAAAATCTATGGGTAGTTTGGCTCACTTGAAGGCATATCAAAGGACGTTGGCCATGGAGGTTTATCGGTTGGCTAGTTTGGGAGTTCTCCTTGCAGACTCCAGTGAAGGAGGGGTGATTGTGCAAAATAGAGCTGAATCATTGCTTGTTGTGGAGGTCAAGGAGAAGCAATACAACGATCTATTGTTGGTGCAGTTGAAATAAGGGATTCATAAACATAAGACCACGGCATTTTCTCTTGGCATGTATGATGGTATGCTAAGGTACCAAGGGCGATTATGTGTTCCAAATATAGATGGTCTCCAAGAAAGAATGATGACCGAGGCTCACACATCTAGGTATTCTGTGCACCCCGGATCTACAAAGATGTATCATGATCTTAAGGAAGTCTACCGGTAAGATGATATGAAGAGGAATGTAGTGGACTTTGTGGCAAGATATCTAAATTGTCAGCAATTGAAGGCCGAACACCAACGGCCTGGTGGGTTGGCACAGAACATCGAGATTCCAATATGGAAGTGGGAGATGATCAATATGGACTTTGTGGTAGGACTACCTCGCACTCCTTGCAAGTTCTACTTGATTTGGGTGATTGTGGATAGACTTACGAAATCAGAACACTTCTTACATGTTAAGGCTACCGATAACGGAACAATATGCTTAGTTGTATATAAAGGAAATAGTCAGGTTGCATGGCAGTACAATATTTATTATCTAAGATCGAGGGGCACAGTTCACGGCTAATTTTTGGAAGCAATGTCAGCAAGGTTTGGGTACTCATGTGAATATTAGTACATCCTTCCATCCACAGACCGACGGGAAGGCTGAGCGAAACATTCAAACGCTCAAGGATATGTTGCGTGCTTGTGTTCTTGACTTCAAGGCTAGCTGGGAAGAAATTCTAGTTGCCATTCTTGATAGGCAAGTCCGTAAGCTGAGAAATAAAGAAATTGGCTCCGTAAAACTGCTATGGCAAAACCAATAGGTCGAAGAGGCCACCAGGGAGGCCGAGGAACAAATGAAGAAGAAGTACCCTCATTTATTTGAATAACTATGTATTTATGAAGTTGTGTTCTATGTAAATTTTAAGAGTTTACCTTCTATGAATTATGTTTCACTTGCACAGCTGATGATAAGGGTGTTCCTTTTTGGTAATATATTGCATATGAGGCCACGGTTGGTGTTGGTGTCATGTTATGTTGCGTCATTTGATTTTGTATATGTTGTTAGGATTGGTTTCTGGTATTCTCTGACAGGTGGATAGGCCCAGTTATAGGGGACACTCTAGCAAAATTTTCAGAACTTTAGGGAGTTAGTCAAAATTTGGAACTACTGGTGTATTAAGTAATAATTGAGCCACATTGGATGCTAATGGCGGATTTTGACCCTTATTCGGGGACGAATGATCTTAAGTGGGGGAGGATGTAAGGCCCCGTAAAATATCAACTAGAACCTGGGGCTTCGTTGTGCCGAGGTGGGCTAATATATTTAAGGATTGTAGAAATTCTTTGTGGCAAGTTTGCGATCCGCGGTTTGGACTTTTCGGGTTGTATAGTGCGTTTGGGAGTTGGAGAAATATTATTGCAGAACAGGGCACTTCTGCGGTCCATTATGCGACCGCAGAACTACTCCTCCGACCGCAGATCATCCACGGAATGAACAGAGAAATGGGCCAATTTTGGAGGTCGTTTTGCGGTCAACTATGCGACCACATAATCATTTCACAGGCCGCACATCTGTCGCAGAGCTAGCAAGAGAAAACATCAAAAGGAGGTTTTATAGTCCATTATGCGACCGCAGAATAGATATGCGGACCGCAGATCAGTCCCAGACCTGTCCAGTTCTTGGGGCCATTTATGCGGCCCCCTTTGCGGGCCGCATAGTCATTTTGTGGTATGGTCTGTGGCCGCAGACTCGGCTTCGTATGTTTAGGTTTTGGAAAATATCACCCCGACCACATTTTTATAAAACAACCTTAGGGGTTATGTTAGAAGGTTCAAATTGATATTTTAGAGAGAGGAAAGTGGTCTAGAGTGAGAGGAGTGATGCCTAACCTAGTTGTTCATCAATCCTTACTCAAGACTTGGAGAATTCACAAGGAAAACTCACAAGGTCTTCATCCAAGATGTAAGGTTCCATACCCTAGTCTTCAATTTTGAGTTTGGGGTAGAAGATGGATAATGGGGAGTGTGATTCTTAGGTATGGGGATGAAGGAATCCACCATAGGAGGACCTTGAAATCATAATGCCCACCTAGTGTTTGATAAAATGCTCAAATGAGCTGAAACCCCGAGTATCTTCCTAATTATGGTTCAATTTTGTTATGTCTCAAAATAGATTAGAATTGCTAGAATTTTCAGAACGTTGTAGTGATTTAAGAAAAGCTCAAAGCAAGGTATGTTGGCTAAACTACTCTCTTAGAATTGAATTCAATGATGTTCTCATAAGTTTCAAGTATGGTTGTTTCAAGTTCCTTATTCTATGTTACTAGATGTTCCCAATAAATTCGATTGTCCCGAATAAGCAAAGTGGCGAGAATTATGTATTCAAAACATGTTACGAATGTTCATATCACATTATGTTGTCCTTTGGGAATATGTTAAAGAATGAAATGTGTATTAAAATGCTATGTCTTTGAGTCGTGTTTCAAATGAAGGTTGTGATGCCAAATTATGTGAGAAAATCCCAATATTCTTAAGACTCTTAATTGCTCATATGTGTACCTAAAGTCTTGATGCAAAATGTATAGTTTATAATCTACAAAGATAGTTGGAAGTTAAATAAGTGAATTGGGGATAAGAAGTGTGGCTAATGTGCCAAGAGTGAAAGTTATACTTGTGGCCAATGGTACAAATGAAATGAAATGACGTTAGAAAGGTTATGAAATGAGCCTTGATTCAACTATTCCAAATTTACTTCTAAAATAGAATTGCCTAAAAGCTTATGAACTCAAGTCAAGCTCATATGTGGTTGTTCTAACAAATGCTAGGCTTTGTAAGTATTTTCAATGTGTTTTGCATTGTTACATATTCGTGAGTGGAAATTGTGTATTGCCCTTTTTGGGGAAAAAGTATTTCAAAAATAAATGCTGTGTTACTTGTTGGTGATTGTAACTTGCGCATCAATTGCCAATTATTTTACTCCATTTCTCACAAAGAAATCTATTGTGCTTAAATTGTTCATTTCTAATAAACTTAAGGTTGTGATTTCCGAAATAGTATATATGTTGATATGTGATGGTGATCTTTGAATTTGAAAGAGCTAAAAGTGCGGAATATCAAATACGGCCACCGTGCCTCCAATAAAGAATCTTGTGATTTCCTAATGATTTAATATTTTAAAGTGCACCAACGGTATTTGGGAATAGCGTATTTGAGTATTAAAGGAGACCTATGGTATAGAGCTACATAAGTTTGAAATGATAATGTACGTTTAAGGTGTGTTGGAACAAACTAAGGAGTTTTGTGAATGGCAAGAACTTGTGTGGTGCAAGTTGGATACATTAAGTGGAAAGGATGATTCAATGGGCACAAGACCCGACTTTAAATGCATATAACTAGCTCCAAATAAAGACTTAGGAGGTGATATACCTATCAAATTAAAGCTCGTTGCGTCTAGTTTCCAACGCATAAAACCGTTCGTCGTTTGGATATGTATATAAAAAGTTATGGCCATTTTACTGTACCTGTGGCATATGCGCGGCCGCGCATATTTGAGAGTTTCTGCCTCAGGTGCGCGGCCACTTGCCCAAATGCGTGGCTGCGCATGTATGAACTCATTAAATAACCCCAACGCCGGGTATAGAGAGAGGTTATGTCATTTTGGCCTAAAATCTGACATTTTAGAGTGAGAGAGAGTGCCCTAGAGTGAGAAGGTGTTATTCAATAATTGTTCTTCAATTCTTGCTCAACTTTTGGACGATTAAGAAGGGAAACTCACTAGGTCTCCATCCTAGCGGTAAGATTCTATACCCTAACCCTTAATTTCGAAATTATCTGAAAATGGGTAATTAGCAAGATAATATTTGGGCATGAGAGTTGTTTATTTTACATGCATGTGATATCAAGGGGTATAGGAAGATTGTTGAACTAAGCATGGTAAAGATTGGGTTGTGGGATGATGGAATCCTCCATAAAAGGACCTTGAAACCTTATGCACAATTAGTGTTTGATAAAAGGCTCTAATGAGCTAGAACCATGAGCATCTTCCTAATTTTGATTTAATTTGTTATATTTCTAAAATAGATTGAAGTTGCTAAGAATTCCGAAATATTTAGAGTGTAAAGAAGCTCAAGTGAGGTATGTTGGCTAAAATCTTCTCCTAGAATTGAATTCCACGATATTCATGTAAATTGTGTAAGACCCGAGTGGTTTGTGTTGAAAGATATATGTTCCAAGTAAGTTCGTGTTGAAAGATATACGTTCAATAAGTACCTTAAATGCTTTATTCATATTATGTTGCCAATTGAGGATGTGTTCAAGTTGTGCATTAATAAAGTGTCGACTTCAAGTCGAGTTTAAATGAAAGCTATTATGCCAAACTTTATGAAATATCTCTCTGTGCCTTAGACTTTTAATTGCTCACATGTGTACTACACACCTTGATTTAAACTGTTGTTGTTGGTGATTGATGTTGTTGTTTGAAAGTAAAAAGGTGAGCATGAGATACTAAATATGGCCAAAGTGCCAAGAATGATTTTTATATTTATGGCCATTAGTGCCAATGAAATGAAAGGATGTGAAAGGAGTATGAAATGTGATGATTGATATAAAAAGGTTGATGTCTCGAATAAGACAGCCTAGCCGATCGGGTCGTGATCGGACACCATGCCGCACACATTGTGGTGATTGTGCTGGAAATTGTAATTGAAATTGTTATTGTGGTCGATGTCTCTAATGGATAGCCTAGCCGATCGGGTCGTGATCGGACTCCGTGTTAAAGACGGTGGTATTGATATTGAGAGTAATTGTGGTTGATGTCTCTAATGAGATAACCTAGCCGATCAGGTCATGATCGGACTCCGTGCTGAGAGTACGGTGGCACTGATATTGTGAATAATGGTATTGTGGGCAAGGGTATATGAATACTAAAAATACCCCAATGTGAGATATGGAAATTAATTTGAACACTGTCTTGATCCTAAATTGAGGTTTGATGTTGATTAAGGCTTCCATTGATATTATGATAATCATGTTTGTATTATTTATTATTTTATTGAGAGGGTGTTTAGTTATACATACTAGTGCTATTCGACAGTACTAACGTCCCTTTTGCCGGAGGTGCTGCATCTTTAAATGGATGCAGGTGGTTCCACAGCAAGAGATATTGATCAGTGATAGCAGTGCACCTTCTTGCGAGCTGACCTGGTGAGCCCCACTTCATCCCGGGGTCATGTATCTTTTGTACTTTGTGTATTCTGTTTGACGTATAGTAGGGGCCTTGATGCCGGCATTATCATTATACTCTTTTTTATCCATAGAGGCTTCGTAGACATAGTGTGGGTTGTGTATTGGTGCTGGAAAAGTTAAACTATGCTATGTTGTGGTTGTATTATTTGTCCATTTGAGACTTTAAAAATGATGAAACTATTGGTAATGAATTGGTATTATAGACATGAACACCTTTTTGTCTAATTAATGAAAATATGTATTATCTCTATTCGTGGATGAGTTTGCGTAGAATGAAATCTAACAGGCTTGCTCGGTCGGGTTCACTCGGTTGAGCACTGGTCGCGCTCCTCGGTTTTGGGGCGTGACAAACTTAGTATCAGAGCCTAAGGTTTTAAAGTGTCCTAAAACAACGTCTTATAAAAACCACTCACGGTCAAAATTTCATTCATCGGGGAACGTTATCTTCTCTTTCGGAATGAGGTCACAGGTCCTCACTCGGATATAACGGCCCATCCCACCCCGATCTTTGACTTTGTCGATGCTCGACATCAAAGCCTTCGATGCCCGACGATGAAGCCTAATTAGTCCTCGGAAGATTTGAGGCCGATACAGTCTATGAGGTGATTCAGGGAATATTCTAGCCCCCCGGCCTTGTTGGAGAAGAAGCGAAGTAAGGTTACTATACGCCATAGAGAGGGATGAATTTGACCAAGGGTGACCTGATATCTTTTGAAAAAATCGATGATCACCAGGTCGACGGGACCCAACGTGAAGGGGTAAGTGTAAACACTTAAAAACCCCTCCACATGGGTGATGACGCTCTCTTCGGGGGAGGGAATTTGCAACACAACCTCGGAACTCCAGTTGCAGTCTTTCCTCACAGCCTCGAGGTGACCCTCCGTTATCCAGCATATGTGCATCGACTCATGCTCACATCGACCCGGAACGGATGAAGGATTCTCAACCTTAAAATCGATCTTCAGAGTACACGGGCCGGGAACATACTCATAGGTAGGCGGCTCTACCGGCGCCTTGTCTCCAGACGGCCGTGAAAAAGAAGCTTTCTCTTTCTGAGGTACAGTTTTCGAAGTTTTGGCCATTGATATGCGAGAAAGAAAGGCAAAGGAAGATGAAAAGTTGATGTAGATGGATCTGCAAGCGGCAAAATAGAGAGAAAGGGTAAGAAAATTTGGAAGAGTGAAAGACGTAAAAGTGGTAAATGTTAGATGGAGGGGTTATTTATAGGCTTGCATCGTGATGGTTCAATACCAGAGGTGGCCGACCACCATCTAACATGCATTAAATACCCTAAAAGACTAAATTGATGGGACAACTATCACATACGTCATGATCGAGCCCTGTGAAAACGTCAGTTTATAACCCGATCGAACCGTCGAAGATCATATCGATTCTCATCACATCCTTCCTGAGAAATGAGGGGACTATCTGTATACGGTCGAAATAGATTTCGGCCTTCCTATGTTCGATCGAGTTCGAATGGTAAGCAACCGGAGTGGGATTTTGGGATGAGTTCCGAAGGCAGTACAAATGTGCCTCGAGTTCGGAGGCTGATCCAGGAATCGGCTTGATACTTTTATCGAGCATGTGACCAAATCGATGCGCAAGGCATTGCTTTGAGGTCAGAAATGCGCTATGCCCATCCCGGAGGTCGAACTCAAGCCAAAACCGAGGGCTCAACCTAATAACGAGTTCGATCCAGTGTCGAGCTCACAGACAAGAGCCATTACAACCGCACTAAGAGAGAGAATTTTTTTGGGAATCGAGGAAGAGACAATTCATCATGGGTCCTCCACTATGCTTTTTTTATTGTAAATAAAGTAGGATCACTCTATTATAAAAGGGGGAATCCCTGTAAGCATACGAAGACAAAGAATAGACTGTAACAAAAGATCACTTCTTATATTGGAAGATATCTCCTCATGCTTGTTTTATTTTACCTTATTCATTCTTTCGTTCACTATTCCCATTCTCATAGTCAAAAATACACATATTTCTATTTCTCTATATGATTTGTATCAAATTGTATCACATATCCTTAGAACCATATACAAATTTAACGTTATCTGATTTTTCGGGTAAACAAATAGGAAATGCATGCTACTGTAGGGAACTTGACTTATGTTTGTAGCTTTACATCCTTTAAATCGTCAACTTGAGAAGTCATAAGTGATTGGGTTGCACGTTGTTGTCTTGAAAGGTTCAAACAATTTTTTTGATAACTAAGGTATTGTTGTCTTTCATATCTTTTATTTCTTGAATATAAATGCATCAGTTGAAGTATATGGCTAATATGATATGTTGTATTACCTTTATCCAGCTTATTACTTTGTCTGTTGAGATCTAATTCCTTTCTCTTCCATTCTAGTTGTAACATGGATATCTAGGATCCTTTGTGGAGTTTCAAATAAAACTAACATCTGTCCAAATCAGAAGCGGGCATGTTACTGCACATCTTCACTTCTGCCAAGTTTCATAGAGGCCAATTGGGCCTATACAGCAGTCAAGGCAAAATAGGAGTCTAGGCCACTTTGTATTTTTTGGAGTCCGGAACAAAAATAATGCATTTTTTGACTCAAGATACAAAAATAGGTGGAAAAAAGAGTTAGTGACCAAAATACATATAGCACCCTTTTAAAGGCCGCTATACCTTAACGGTCGTTTGCCCGTTAAAGGGCCCTTTGTAATGTATGTGTTAAATCACAAAAATTTAAATTGTCTTACCATGGTCTCGTCGGGCTCCTGAATACAATCATCCGGCACAGCCAGGTAAGTATCGCACAAACATACCTGCGCCTATGAAAGATCCCCAGAATCCCTCGATGATGAGCCATAACTCAGCCGGTGCCCACTATCCATATCTCGTGTCGGCCGATCATCAGCAACAGTCAATGGTCCTAGAAGACCAGAAACATACTGATCCCAATCCTCTCACGTAATGCCCGTGCCCGTGATCAATAATGGAGATGACGGGTCACTTGCGAAGTCCCTGGAATGAGCTGAAGCTGAAGGCTAAATGACGGCATGCTGCTGTGATAGTGGTCTGGCTCATGGAGGTCACCCGGTTGATTAACTCCAACATCCTTAACAAGTGCTTCAACGCCCCCTCGCTAGAGACCACCTCCTCACTGACCCCCACGACCTCGTGGGACACCCCTACTTATGGGGCACGCCTGCCACGTCGACCACGTTCTGGCCCCACTAGTGGCCCACGATGGCACTGCTCTAGCGCCACATACTCAGCTTCGTATACTAATCGCTCATCATCTCGGGCTAACCTCAATGTCCGGGAAGCCAGATCGGTAACCTGCCGACCATACTCGTGCAAAGTGGCTTCTCCCTTGCCGGTATACTGCTGCATCTGCAGTCCCAACTGGTGGAACTGATGTAGGCCAATAGCCTGCACAACATGTAAAATATAAATTACGGAACGCTAGGTTAACGTTATAAGTAAGTATACCAAATAACATACCAGTACCTCGTGTCTTCCGGTGTATGGAATGTACCGACCGCCAGTACGATAAATGGGATTCCCGACGAAAAGTCGGGTAATGCTGCGGTACCAGCCCATATAATCATGCTCAGTCTCTGTCCGGTCAGGTGGAGGGGGGGGAGCGGAATCAGGTCATGTCGCTGGTCCCAAGTATCGATTTGCGCCTTTAGCCATGCCATATATGTCTAGTCCACCCTGGAACGATCATCCCGCTGGTAATGTATGATATGCCAGGCGGGCGGTGGCGGTACAAGCTGCGGGCGGTCAAACTGGCGAAGTACTCACTCGGTGGAATGATGCTCTACAATATCAAGGCACATCAACGGGATGGAAGAGCTCCACATAATTCGGCAGGCCGAGCAATAATCGGGAAAACCAGCTATTAGCTCGTTCATGTATGGCCTCCAAATGAACTATTAAGTAACAATAGAAAACGTGAGTATACGCAACACATATAAAGCCAGGCCAAGTAAACTTAGGTATACATTTACCTGTGCGCCCTCCAACAAATCCAACAAATCCCTTCACAAGGAGAGATTATGTCGAGCCTCGTACTCTCGTCCATATCCCCGCCTATCAACCACCTCCTAGCTAGAGGGAGAAACGGAGGTGGTGCACCCGGAGCTAATGGTGGTAGAGGTGGCTGCAACTGCAGGAACCGCACCTAGGCCTAAACCTAACATACAAAGTGGACGTAAAATTTAAGGTATATTTTTACTAGGTATGTTATAATGAATAGAGTATTCGAATATGTTTTCACCTATAGCAGCGGCAAAATTCCAGCAACGTCATGCTGGGTGCCCATGCTCGCCCGACATATCTCCATGTGCAAGTAGTCGAGAACAGTAGCACCCCAACTGTACTGGGGTAAATCATCTAGCCGCTCAAGATGATGAAGAAATCTCAAGCTGACTAGGTTCCCCTAAGTGTTCGGGAACAAAACCCCTCCAAACATAAGGAGTAGCAACAACCTCGTGTACCGGTGTGAAGCTCCGGTGTATCGTCTGTGATGTCAGGGTGCAATGCCTCCAAATGCTATCGGACAGTCATCAACTGCAGACGACTAGCCCCAACCAGTGCAGTCTCCTCCGGTGGCTGTAAACCGGTGAGCCGCTGCAGCATGTCCAGGTACTGCAAACTTGTCTGCTCTCTCATGGCATGCGGCAGAGCAACAGGGTGTCCATCAACAGGCAGCTCATTCATGACCTCCACGTCCTGCAGCGTGATGGTGGCCTCGCCAATGGGCAAATGGAATGTGTGCGTCTCCGGTCGTCACCGCTCTATCAGGGCTGTGATTAATGACCAATCGAGCTGCAGCCGGCCGATCTCCACAATCCTATAAAAGCCCGTATCCTGGAGGCGTCTGACTATACGGGGATGGAGAGCGCGGTCCCTGAGAAAGCGCCACATATCGTCAACTCTCCTAGCACAGAAAGTTTGGGCCAGTAACTGTCTCTCCCATATGTGGGACGACCAATGATCGCCCTGTAACAACAGTAGCTCCAGGCTGGCAGGTCCGGGATGCAAAGGCGGAACCTCCATGTCGTCTACTATAAATTATACAAGATTAATTATATTATTTTACTTTAATATGTTAGTTTATTATTTTACATGTTAGTTTTATTATTTTATATATTTTTTTGTAAATTAAATAATTAATTTTCATAATTATATAATATTTAATTATTAAATATTCACATATGAGTTTTGGACTCGATATTTGAGGCCCAGTAGCACCAAGATATCCTGAATTCTTGTGTTCATGATGAGAAAATATTTTCGATTTATCACTCAACATGTCTGTTATTTTAAATATTAGTTTATTATTTATATGTTAGTAGTTTTATTAATTTATATGTTAGTTTTATTATTATATATTTTTGTGTATGACTCACTTATTTTTTACTATAATAAAATTAAATAATTAATTTTTATAATTATATAAGATTTAATTATTAAATATTCACATATGGGTTTCAGGCTCGAAATTTGAGGCCCAATAGCACCAAGGTATCCGAAAAATCTTGTTGTTTTCTTATGTTATTTTCTTACGATCGTTGACTAGAATTGGACAGAATTTGTGTTTGAACTATCAGCTATTTTGACGTATTTTTGGGTATAATAGATACTTAAATGATTAATTTCAATAACTACAAGGATATTACGCTAAAGGGGACTACATTTTACTACACTAAAAGAGCACTACATTACAAATACAAGCAATACATTAGGCCACAAGATACCACTAGAGGGAACTAAAGTAACAATTTATCTATTTTACTAGTCTTTAAGCAAATAAATAATCTAAACCAGATAAAAACAACAAATAAATTTAATCAGAAAACATTAACGAAAATACATATACCACAGTAAAAAGTAACTTATTAATATATTTTTTAACAACTAATAATAATTACTCTATTTTTACTAATTATTTTAGCACACTAATATCATAGTCCGGATAAAAATAACAAAATAGTTAAATCGAAAAACAATCACAAAACAATATAGAACACATTAAAAACAACTAATATGCATTTTTATACGAGTTACAACAAAACTAAGTCGGAATACCTCGATTTAAGGTTTTAGGAAAGTTGAAGATCTAGCGATTTAGAGCCGAAAGGAGCAATCCACAACGAGAGAATGCCTTAGTTAGGATGTGAGACCGAGAATCTTTATTTTTTGTGGGACGGGTGGGATCCATTGGAGGTTTTTTGGTCGTTAATGGGGGGACCGCCTGTTGTTTTAAGTTTTAATGGGGGAGGGAGG
>AWOL01S0067104.1:8242-35632 GCA_000715115.1 Nicotiana otophora
CATCCTCATGACGCTCGCCTCCGAAGACAGGAGGGTGTAACCTAGTCCATCTATCCAATAACTTCACGTCCACAACCAATCTAGGATCAGGTGTAGCCGCCGCAACTGGCCGGGCTCCACCCATGGGTAGTGCACCTGGAGTCCGATATACTGCAGCTGCATCCCAAGAGCCTGAGCAGTAGGGGTCTGTGCTCCTTCTCCTGCCTGAGATGTGGCTCGGTCCGCTGGAAATAAATCAGCCTGAGTTATGGTGTCCATGAANAATATACCTATCCAAGAAAAGCTGTGTGAACTGGCTCCAAGTCATGGGAGGAGAACCCGCTGGTCTGCCAAGAAGATAAGACTGCCATCATCTACGGGCCCTGCCCTCAATCTGGAAAGTAGTGAAGTCAACCCCATGAGACTCCTGTATCCTCATGTTGTGTAGTCTGTCCCTGCACCTATCAATGAAATCCTGGGCATCCTCATGACGCTCGCCTCCGAAGACAGGAGGGTGTAACCTAGTCCATCTATCCAATAACTTCACGTCCACAGCCAATCTAGGATCAGGTGTAGCCGCCGCAACTGGCCGGGCTCCACCCATGGGTAGTGCACCTGGAGTCCGATATACTGCAGCTGCATCCCAAGAGCCTGAGCAGTAGGGGTCTGTGCTCCTCCTGCCTGAGATGTGGCTCGGTCCGCTGGAAATAAATCAGCCTGAGTTATGGTGTCCATGAACCGCATTATACGGCCCATGACCTCCTGAAAGCCCGGTGCTGTCATGAAATCTACCGTGGCTGGATCTACGGCAGGCACCTCGCCCTGCTCCTCAATAATGGGATCCTCCACTAGATCTGCTGGTGGTGCTACTGGGCCAGTCTGGGACGCCCTCGTCCCCTACCTCGGGTCGGTGCCCTCCCCCGGACTCTGCCTCGGCCTCTAGAAATGGGGGGAGCAGCTCCTCCCGGGTCTGGAACGTCCGCCGTACGCGTCCTCACCATCTGTGAGAGAATAGGAGAAAGAAACTTAGTGTACCATTAATTGCACGATAGGAGATGAATAAAGAGTAGTTTCCTAATACCCCATTGCCTCTCAAAGATAAGTATAGACGTCTCCGCACCAATCCGCAAGATTTTACTAGGCCTGCCCATAACTTGTGAGACCTACGTGAACCTAGTGCTCTGATACCATGTTGTCACGACCCAATTCCATGTCAGGCCATGATGGCATCCAGCACCGTTGCTGGACAAGCCAACAATGAACAACTTAGTGGTTTTCCATTTTTGTTTATTGTTTATTAAGCAATTCCAACATTTAGCTTTACTTACATTTAAAGCACTTGATAAATAAAGAATTTTTAAGGCAAACAAACGGAAACATCTAAAAGCAGTTATAACTATTGAATTACAACCCAAAAATCAAAGTATACTAATACGTGCCAAAATCTAGTGTCACAATTGTGTGGGCAACTAGTAGAATATACCAAAGATTACTATCCTACTGTCTGAAACAGAATAGACAGATATAAACAAAAGAGAAACTTTGGCATGCTGCTGAATGACTCAGAAGCATGCAGCTCACCGTGAAGTCTTGGTCCAAGATATGGTATGCGCGCCGAGCGGGTAACTAGATGCACCAGTCTCAGATCCTGTACAATTAAGTACAAAAGCATAGTATGAGTACATAAACAATATGTACCCATTAAGTATCCCGCCTAACCTCGAAGAAGTAGTGACGAGGGGTCGACTTGACACTTACTAGGGCCAATAATAATGTAATTAATGTGTTATGCTAAGTATAGATATCATGAATAATTCTGACAGTTCAATAAAGGGAAGAGATAAGTACTTCTTTCATAAATTTAAAATTTCAATTTCGGTCATATCATTTAACCACTTACATTTCAAGGCATTTAAGCAGTGTAAATTANCAACATTTAGCTTTACTTACATTTAAAGCACTTGATAAATAAAGAATTTTTAAGGCAAACAAACGGAAACATCTAAAAGCAGTTATAACTATTGAATTACAACCCAAAAATCAAAGTATACTAATACGTGCCAAAATCTAGTGTCACAATTGTGTGGGCAACTAGTAGAATATACCAAAGATTACTATCCTACTGTCTGAAACAGAATAGACAGATATAAACAAAAGAGAAACTTTGGCATGCTGCTGAATGACTCAGAAGCATGCAGCTCACCGTGAAGTCTTGGTCCAAGATATGGTATGCGCGCCGAGCGGGTAACTAGATGCACCAGTCTCAGATCCTGTACAATTAAGTACAAAAGCATAGTATGAGTACATAAACAATATGTACCCATTAAGTATCCCGCCTAACCTCGAAGAAGTAGTGACGAGGGGTCGACTTGACACTTACTAGGGCCAATAATAATGTAATTAATGTGTTATGCTAAGTATAGATATCATGAATAATTCTGACAGTTCTATAAAGGGAAGAGATAAGTACTTCTATCATAAATTTAAAATTTCAATTTTGGTCATATCATTTAACCACTTACATTTCAAGGCATTTAAGGAGTATAAATCATGGAGAGTTCCAAATAATTAACATGCGCAATTATGTCGAGGTCTTACGGCCCGATTCAATATAATATTAAATTGTGCACTGCCGGAGGTCGAACGGCGCGAACCATAGATGCATCTATTTACTACCGAGGCGCTCGACCCGATCCACAAATAACAATTATTTTCAAGAAAGCACAAGTTTCTCATTTACAGTCAAGTATCTCATACAAACCTTCAAGTA
The DNA here is from genome assembly GCA_000715115.1 of Nicotiana otophora. Classification (NCBI taxonomy): domain Eukaryota; kingdom Viridiplantae; phylum Streptophyta; class Magnoliopsida; order Solanales; family Solanaceae; genus Nicotiana; species Nicotiana otophora. The sequence goes on from AWOL01S0067104.1 coordinate 10,992, forward strand.
AGTGAATTTAACCTTATACAATTCTTTTATCAATTTCTATCATGCCTAAGTGATTATATTAGCAAGTAAGGGCACAAAACATTCTACGTATAGCATGATACGGGTCCTAAACTACCCGGACAATAGCATAATAGTAGCTACGTACGGACTCTCGTCACCTCGTACGTACGTAGCCCCCACAATTAGGTACAAACATTTATTTAACTTACCTATGGGGTTAATTCCCTCTTACAAGGTTAGAAAGGAGACTTACCTCACCTCAAAGCCTACTTCCCAATTCAAGAACGCGCTCAAACCTCCAAATTTGACGCCAAATGACTCCAAGCTAGTCAAACATGACATAAACTAATCAATCTATGCTCAAAAGTTCATATTTCCACCATTCAAGTGATTACCCACCCTAAATTGCAAGATTCCTAAAAGTTACCCCGGGCCCACATGCTCGGATTCCAGAGAGTTTTAAAGAAAGTTGTTACCCATAACCTTAGGAACTTATATATATGATTTTTACTAAATTCTATGACAAATTTCGCGGTTAAATCTCATTTTTATAAAATACCTAGGTCTTCCTCTAAACCCTTATTTTCCACTAATTTTCACATGTTAATCTACCCATAATCTAAGTATTAAATTCATAATAGGTAGAAATTACTTACCTCCAAAAGCTAGGTGGGAATCCCTCTCAAGAAGCTCCAATAATTGCCCGAAGAGAGAGAAAATGAATAAAAATGGCTTAAGTCTCGTATTAATTGAACCTCACTGCCCCTATGATTTTCGCACCTGCAGTGCATTGGCCGCACCAGCGGATTCACTTCTGCGGACCAGATGTCTGCTTCTGCGGAATTGGCTGGGCCGGCTGGGGCCGCATCTGCGGTCCCGCTTTTGTGTAGAAAGATGTGCATCTATGGAACCTGGCTGGCCATCTTGGGATCGCATCTGTGGGGGCTTGGCTCGCACCTGCGGCTGGCCAACCCCAGGTGCGGTTATGACAGATCTGGTGCACTCAACTGTAGTTCCAAATTCTCAACTTCATCCGAGCCTCGTCCGATTGGCACTTGAGGCCTTGCCCGAACATACCAACAAGTTTGGAATCACAAAACGGACCCGCTAAAATTCACGGAATGCCCGAAACAACATTAAAACCAAGAATCACACCCTAAAACCAATTGAATCAAACTTAAGAACTTCAAATTCTTCAATTTACTTCCAATGCGCCGAAACGTACTTATACTACTCGGAATGATACCAAATTTTGCGTGCAAGTTTTAAATGATACTATAGAACTATTCCCCGTCTCGAAATTTCATTTGGACCTCGATATTACCAAAATCCACTCCAAATCAAATTTTAAAGGACTTCTAAAACCTTCAAGAACCAACTTTCACTATTGGGCGCCAAAATACTCCCGAGTCATCCAAAACCTGATCTGAACATACGACCAAGTCCGAAATCATCATATGAACCTATTGGAACCGTCAAATCCCAATTCTGAGGTCGTTTACTCAAAATGTTGACCGAAGTTAAACTTGACCTTTTAAGCCAACCTTAAGGAACCAAGTGTTCCGTTTTCAACCCAAACTCTTCCAAATCCCGAACCAACCATCCCCGCAAGTCATTAATCAGTAAAATCAAGGACGAGAAGTATTATATAGGGGAACGAGTTTCTAGAAAGCAAAACGACCGGTCGGGTCATTACAGTTTTATGTTATGGGACTTGTTGGTATGTTTGGACGTGGTCCCGAGAGGCTTGGGTGAGTTTCGGACGGGTTTCAGGTTATTTGTTTTCATTCATTATTCATTGTTGGTTCTGCTGATGTCTAGTGCACCCAGTGTTCTTCGCGATCGCAGACTGAGGGATGCGATCACGTAAAGGAAAAAATTGAGGCTGAGTGTTTCTTCATCGTGTTCGCGAATATGGGTCTGCGTTCGCATAGGTTACTGCAGATCGAGCAACGCATTCGTGTAGGTGTGCATGCATTCGCATTGTAGAGCTGAGCTGGGTCGGTCTTCATGGCTTCTTCATCGTGTTCGCGAGCCTGGGGCCGCGTTAGCGTAGGTTCTTTTCGAGACTGAGCAGTTGGTGCTTCGCGATCGCATAGCTTATTACGCGATTGCATAGTGTATTTTCAGGGGCAATGCATTTTCTTCTTTATGATCGCGAGGGTATTTCCACGATCGCGATTCATTGATTCGCTCCGTGATTATAAAGTAATCTATTTTGAGGGTTTCAACCATTTTTGCATTTTGAAAGCTATGGAGCTCAGATTGAGGCGATTCTTGAAGCAATTTTCATCTTATGGATTGGGGTAAGTGTTCTCTACTAGGTTTTGGTTTTATTTCATGAATCTATCTTCGATTTTAGCGTTTGGTTGATGAATTTTAAAGAGGAAATTGAGGATTTTGGCCTAAAGTTTCATATGGTGAATATTTGAGTTTTGAACATTGAATTGGAGTCAGATTTGAGTGGAACTAGTATGGTTGGACTCGTAATTGAATGAGTTGTTGGATTTTTTAAATTTTGTCAGGTTTCGAGTTACGGGCCCAAGTTGGGCTTTTGGCCGGTTTGGGGCTTTTTGATTTAGCATTGTTTGATGTACTTGAGTTGTTTTTGTTTAGTTTCGAGCCGTGCGGAGGTCGGAATGCGTGTGATGGTATCTTTGAAGCATCGTTTGGCTTGCTCGACATTGGTATTGGCTTGTTCGAGGTAAGTAACTCTTCTAAACTTAGTACTGAGGGTATGAAACCCCAAAATACGTGTTGTATGATTGGTATTGATGTGACGCACATTCTAGGTGACGGGCGTGTGGGCGTGCACCAAGTGAATTGGGAGTCTGTTGTTTTCAAGGCACTCTATAGTAGTCCTATTTTGTTAATATCCGTGTTTTCACCATGTGATAAAGTAAATGAGCTGTCAATCATGTTAGATATCATGTTTAGGCTTTATGCTGATACTGTTGGGACCCATAATGGTCGTTGCTTGCTGTCATTTCACTGATTTCATTGATATTTAGTACTCAGTCATATTCATGTATTCATATCATATCTCAGTCTCAGTTGTTGTTTATTGATACATCATATCAGTGTTGTCGGGCTAGTTTTATGACATTGTGAGCCCGTGAGTGAGACTGGAGAGATTGATGACTGAGTGAGGCCGGGGGCCTGTTTGTGAGAATATTGATATTATAACACATGAGTTGTCCGTGCAGCAAGTGAGTTGTCCGTGCGGATACAACTATTGATATTATAACACATGAGTTGTCCGTGCAGCAAGTGAGTTGTCCGTGCGGATACAACTATTGATATTATAACACATGAGTTGTCCGTGCAGCAAGTGAGTTGTCCGTGCGGATACAACTATTGATATTATAACACATGAGTTGTCCGTGCAGCAAGTGAGTTGTCCGTGCGGATACAACTATTGATATTATAACACATGAGTTGTCCGTGCAGCAAGTGAGTTGTCCGTGCGGATACAACTATTGATATTATAACACATGAGTTGTCCGTGCAGCAAGTGAGTTGTCCGTGCGGATACAACTATTGATATTATAACACATGAGTTGTCCGTGCAGCAAGTGAGTTGTCCGTGCGGATACAACTATTGATATTATAACACATGAGTTGTCCGTGCAGCAAGTGAGTTGTCCGTGCGGATACAACTATTGATATTATAACACATGAGTTGTCCGTGCAGCAAGTGAGTTGTCCGTGCGGATACAACTATTGATATTATAACACATGAGTTGTCCGTGCAGCAAGTGAGTTGTCCGTGCGGATACAACTATTGATATTATAACACGTGAGTTGTCCGTGCGAATTATAGCGCTTGGGCTATAGCCTTCGGAGTCTGTACACCCCTAGCGAGCGTGATTGATTATATTGAGGGATGGATCTTCCCTGGACACAGATCTTGTCCGAAGCATTTATATACCTGGAGATGGATCTTCTCCATGGGGCCGGATTGGCCTTCCTCGGTACTGAGTGACTGATGGTCAGTGATGTATATATTCTGGGATGGATCTTCCCTGGGCCGTATGGGCTATATATAGTACTAAATGGTTGAGCATGATGAGTTAAAAGTATGAGACAGTGAGATTGAGTACTCTAAGAGTCTGAGTACATGATTCATCTCTGAGATACATGGCATTGGCTTGCACACATGACATACAGGCATAAAGATGCATTTTTTCTCATGTTGTACGGTATCACGTCATTCATGATTGTTTTTACACACATTGATATGTGGGCATAGAGAGGTATTTCACACTTGCTATCTGGAAAAAGAAAATAAAACATCTTATTTATTGTGGAAAGGATATTTGGAAAAATTACGGTTTTCAAACTTATTCGTATTTTGGCTTTTTCGGTAAAAGATTTGGGTTTTCACTGAGATACTTGAAAAGAAATGCCTATTTTTTTGGAACTGTGAACGAAATGAGCCTTTTATTTCTGAGATACTCGTTTGTTACTTGTACTATGCTGTTATGAACTATTGTGAAATATTGGTGTTGGATCCGACCCCTTTTTGTTAGCTCGTCACTACTTTCAACCTAAGGTTAGGTTGTTTACTTATTTTGTATGTGGGGTCGGTTGTACTCATACTACACTTCTGCACATTGCATGCAGATGTTGGTTGCTGATGTTACTGTGTTCGATGGGAGTTGGATTGAAGATGTACCCGTGTCCCGGTTGTAGCTGCCTCTTGTTCGTGGTAGGCTTAGATCTATAAAACTCTGTTTATGTACTTTTCAAACAGACTATGTATTTATTTCATTTCGGCTTTGTAAACTCTATTCTTAGAAGCTCATGATTTGTATTACCAGTCCTTGGGGAATGTATAAGATTCATATATCTCTTTACTTAATCGCTTTATTAATTGTTATTGGAATTGGTTAGAGGTTAATTAGCTTACCTAGCGGATTGGGTTAGGTTCCATCACGACTAGTAGATTTGAGGTCGTGACAAGTTGGTATCAGAGCTCTAGGTTTATAGGTTCTACAAGCCATGAGCAAGTGTCTAGTACAGTCTTGCGGATCGGTATGATGACGTCCATACCTATCTTTGAGAGGCTACATGGCATTTAGGATATACTTCCCATCTTTCTTTCCTTATCGTGCGGCATTGATTCAACTTGAAGCGTAACTCTTTGAATTCCTTCCACGCATTCATAGGCGCACATGCGTGCTCGGTATCAACTGTGCATTGACGACTTGTGATTCCATGGTTGAGGTGCGAGATGTGATTTTGGCATGCTGATGATGGGCAAGTCTGGAGGATTTGAGTCCGGGTTTTGACGTTAGCCTAAGCATAGAGATTTCGATTGTGTGAGCACGTGCTTTTGGGACTTATATATCCGTTAGTGTCCCTATTAGTGGAAATTGTGATTGGATGACTATGTGGTGAGTGTGATGTGACTGCGAGATGTGTTCAGATTGTTCGAATGTGATGGGAAGCGTTTAATTGAGATGTATCAAGGACTATTGGGTGTTTGATTTATGTCTTGATTTGGCGTATGGCCTCAAGTTATGGGTGTGTTGAAGGACCTCTTATGTTAATTAGTTGTGGAATGACGTAGCTTTTCATGTCATGTTATTAGTTTAGACTCAGGGAGATTAAGTGATTGCTTAGTAGTTGTGGCTGTGAAAGGATATAAGAGATGTCAGTTTGTGGCACAACAGGTGGGTTATCTCCTGCGAGGTGTTCTGAGATTGTGTGATCCCTATGATGTTTCGTAGAGAGTTCTCTTTTACCAGTGGATGATATATGTTGCAATTTGAGTTTGGATCGCTTGTGGAAGTTGGCTTAACCATCACGAGGATGAACGCGAGTTTTGTGGATGATTTGAGGTAGTATATGATTTGAGTTCCATGAGCTTATGAAGGATTTAGTTGAATCCTATTGCGGTATTATGCCAGTATGGGGGTGGCTATTGTAAGTTATTAGATGCTTTATTCCTTGGCTTTGAGCCAAGTGGGGGAGTCTGCTATTGATAAGTTGATTGCACGACTATGTGTTGTATTAGTTTCTGTTTGAGGTATACTTGTGAATAAGTTATAATTTACAGAGGCTGAGATCGAGGATGACTCGAGTAAAGGAATTTCTAGGTACGGGTTGTATTATACTTTATGGGTATATGGGAAATATTGAATGATTAAGTTGTTATTCGTAAAGGATGTAGTGTGCATGGAGTAAGGATTCACTCAGTTGCTTAGAAGTATGGATTAATTCTTAGGGTGTTGATGTGCAAATGGGACACATGTCGTTCGGTCCGTTTGATCAGTTTAATTGAGATTTTAGTAGAGTGGATGACTCTTGAGAATGGTTCTAATGGATTCAAGATCTATATGTAGCAATTGGGAATCTTCAGGATGTGTATATGGCTAGAAACTAAGATTTACATTGGATGGTGTCGAGACTTCTGGCATTTCTATATCATTGTGGATTGTGCATTTCAGTATCAAGAAGGTGAAGGAAATAATTTTAGCTTCACATAAGGTCTCTCTAGAGTGGGTGTCTCGGTTGTGATGCTTCGGGATGCTTAAGAGGGAAGTCAGCGGCTTATGGGCCTTAGGGCGTTGTGGTTTTATACTAGGGTCTCTTGTGTGGTGAATTTTGGTTAAGGATCATGGTGTTCTAGCAAGGAGAAGTATTAATTTGAACGCAATTTGGAAAGGACTTAGAGAGATATGATAGCTTGGTAGTAGATTAGGTTTGCACAGTAATGGATATAATCGGTTCTTTGGGTACTTACGACGTGGCTAATCTCTACAGGTGTTTCATGGCAATGCTCTTGGGTTTTTGGCAACCTGCGCGGCTGGGTTGAGTTAGAGAGATTCGGTTCTGATAGCTTGGTATGTGAAAATGGGTTCGAAGAGTTCTCAATGGTTGTTACCACGGTTCGAGGGGTATATTTCCTACTAGCGTGAAGAGCATGTGGTGTATAGTGATTTTCTCCTGGGTGAGATCAAATGGAAGGTTTCTGACTGAACGAGTATGTATTCTGCTTGTGACTCGGAGTGGACTATGAAGTTCTCGTACTTTTCTTATAATGGCATGGTATATGCTGTGTGTTGTGTGGGACTGAGATTTATGTGAGCGGGATCACAGTTCTGTTTTGGAACGGAAGGCCATAAAATTCGTAGGCAGCATGGACGATTTCAGATGGCTAGGTAAATGATATTACTATTTGGTATGGCTTGATGAGAGTATACATTTCAGAAGGGGCAATGTGTTTTGATGTATGGATACTTCACTGGTACTGCGACACTCTCCTAGTTGATCGACTGTTGATATTCAAATTTTGCTATGTGGCACGGAAGAATTTTAAAAGTATTCCTTGTGGGATGATCGTGTATGAGAGATGTGTTATACATTCTGGCGGTGGAGTTGGGATCAAATATGGTGATTCATGTGTTCTATGTATTTGGAGATTGGGAGTTCTCAGGAGCATATTGTTTTATGGTTGTGGACTGTGAAGTTGTGGCCGAAGCTAGCCAGATGATAGAATGTGTTATGATTCAGTCATTGTGGACTTTCAGAGGTTATTTATCTATTTATGGGTGACTAGAGTAGATTTGGGAGTCCATTGGTAGGCCCAATTAGGATGTGTATTCTACACCGAGCCGGATTGGTTGGCTCCATACTGTTATTGTTGAGGGATGTGCCATTCGGTTGTTGTTGAGCTTATTCGTGTTCTGAAATGATCTGTGAGTTACTCTTCTATGCTACGAGGAGTTGTGATTCGTTGGTTATATGCACATATGGTGCGGTTCTTTTGGGGGCCTTATAGCGGAATTTGAGCGAGATGAGTATTTGGGTATTGCGTGATTGATTGCGTATTGGTTATGTCCTTTCGAGTTTTGGGTGGCATTGTGTCATTGGCTTCTCCGTGGTTATGGTAATGCACTTTGGGGACTTGATGTCGAATTGTGCGTGGTTATTGATTTTGAGCATGATGGTTCAAGGTGTCTCATATGTGCCAGTGTTTGGATGGGGTCGCGAATTGCTGCAGAGTTATGTTGAGATATGATCCTATGTGTTAGATTCTTGTGTTATGATTCTACGGTGTGTGCTGGGTTCTTAGCATCGCGTTGTGGTGTTACTTGTTGAGCTTGCGTGACGGTTCCCTTGTTTGAGTCATTTTCTTGATTGAGTACATTTGGATTATTGCTTATTGGTGCACGGATTACACGAGTTGTGGCTTTAGATTGTATTGATGTTTCATGTAACTAGAGCGGTCATGTTGGATGTGATGAGGTCATTGGACCTAGGATGGATACTATCAGAATAGATTACAACATGGTTGGAAGGATAATATTAAAAGTCGACTTTTGAAATTTTCTATGATTCTTGTCGAAGGAGAGGGAGTTCCATGACTGGTTGATCTGATGAATGGTTATGAGTTTCCACGTGTTTCTTTCATCATCAACAGTGTACGAAGGTTTTAGGATGAGGTTTGGTTTGACATGTGGTTATTACCTGAATTGGGTTATTTTGGACAACTGTTGTGATTAGAAATCATTGCTATGAGTATTTGAGTTATGCGGCATATCATGTGATTACATCTTGGGTTATGGATATGGCTTGATACAGCTTGTTCAGACTTATACAGAGTGTTGATGCGAGATTCTGATCTTATATAAAGTTCCGGATGATGGGAATTGGATTCTAAGGCTTATGGGCTAGGTTGAATTAAGGAAATCTCAGTTATGTTATGCTATCAGACCTATATGGGATAGGGTGACGTGAGATCACCCCCGGGTATGTGCATGGTAAGGTTACACGACGATTTGATGGCTTTTGGAACAACTCTTGGCACGTTTGAGAACGAACGTATGTTTAAGTGGAGGAGAATGTAACAACCCAACCGGTCGTTTTGAGCATTTGCACTTCGCTCGGTAGTTTACGGGCGTGAGTAGCTCTGTATGATGTATTGTGATTTGTGTGAGTTGTCGGTTTTGGTTTTCAGGTTATTCGGGACTGATTTGGAAGAATGATTCTCAATAGGGAGCTTTAAATTTGAAAGAGTTCACCAAGTTTGACTTTTTAGCATTTGACATCAGATTGGAATTTTGATGGTTCCGTTAGCTCCGTTGGGTGATTTTGGACTTAGGAGCGCGTCCGGATTGTGATTTGGAGGTCCGTGGTTGAATTTGGCTCGAAATGGCGAAAGTTAAAATTTTGGAAAGTTTGGCTGGGAGTGGACTTTTTGATATCGGGGTCGGATTCCGATTCTGGAAGTTGGAAAAGGTCCGTAATGTCGAATGTGACTTGTGTGCAAAATTTGAGTTCAATCGGGCGTGATTTGATAGGTTTCAACATCGGTTGTGGAAGTTTGAAGTTTCAAAGTTCATTGAATTCGAATTGAGGTGTGATTCATCATTCCGATGTTGTTATGTGTGTTTTGAGGCCTCAAGTAGGTCCGTATTATGTTATGGAACTTCTTGGTATGTTTGGACGTGGTTTAAAGAGGCCTGGGTGAGTTTCGGATGGGTTTCTGGCTATTTTTTACCTTCATTCTTCATTGCTGGTTCTGCTGATATCTGGTGCACCTAGTGTTCTTCACGATCGCGGACTGAGTGATTCGATCGCGTAAGGGAAAAATTGAGGCTGAGTTTTTCTTCATCGCATTCGTGAATATGGGTCCGCATTCGCATAGGTTACTGCAGATCGAGCACCGCGTTCGCGTAGGTGTGTACGCGTTCGCATTGTAGAGCTGAGCTGGGCAGGTCTTCATGGCTTCTTCATCGCGTTCGCGAGCCTGGGGTCGACACTCTCACAATCAACAAACTAATGACCGGCAAGCTCCGAGGTACTTGGATCTACATAAAAATGTACAGAAGCGTAGCATGAGTACACCACAACGGTACCCAGAAAGTATCAAGACTAACTTCGGTGGAGTAGTGACGAGGTTCAAGTCAAGACAACTACTATACCCTGTGCAATTGTTAATATAAAGCTAACAAAGGAACAAATATCAACCAACAACTAAACATCGAAAGAACAATAATAAAATGCTAGCAATGTGATAACAATTAAGGGTGGACCAAACTATGTAGAAAACAGGGTTCTCTATAAGTTCCCACAAAACGCACGCACACAACAGTAAGTAAATAACACAATGAAATTTTACGTGGAAAACTCCCAGCTCACGGGATTAAAAACCACGACCTACCCTTGTAGAATTTCAACTTCACTACTGAGCAAACTTTAGATTACAACCTATTGTAACCTAGGAATTAACCTCTTAATCCCTCACTAACTTGTAATAACTCTATTACAAAGACTTACAACTCGACTAACTCTAGCCAAGACACAAACACAAGGCTTATGATTTTACAAAGATTTCCTACACAATGCTTCTAACAAAGCTAAGTAGGAATTAAAAGTAAAGTGCTTTAACAAAGGTGAAACACAACTAAGGACATGTAGTGACTCAATACAGAAAACTGGTCCTTCGTTATGTTGTTCTTTGTTCTTGATGCCCTTGAGAATCACTTGCAAGATTGACACAGACTTGAGAGAATGCTTGATGAATTCTTGAATGTGCAAGTGTTTTGTTTTACCTTTGCTTGATGTTAATAACTCATTTGTGACATCACTTGAATGATGCAAGCAAGTTAGGTAAAGGGTATTCCCCATAAAGTTGACTGCTGCACTATTTTTGCACTGTTACGTGTGTAGGAAGCAACTTTATAGTTGTGGGAAGTTGACTTGTACAGTCACCACGGGAACTGGTGGTTATCTGTTTCTTCTATTGTTCCTTTGACTCTAAAGAGTTGAACCACGTCCCCGAACTGAGACATGTTGTTCTTTAAGTACTAGAGAATGTGTAACAGGTTCCTTATCTGGTTTTTATCATTAAGTTTGTTAGATCATCAAAATATAACAGGGATACATATAACCTATTAATTTTTCCCTTTTTGATGATGACAAACTTATAGTTGAAGTTCCCCCTAAGAGCCAGAATGGTAGATAAGTTTCCTGTATTCCCCCTGAATTTGTTTCCCAGCTTGTTCCTCCTCAATTATTTCCCCCCCTTTTGGCATCATAAAAAGATCAGTAGCAAGCAATAAGCAAAAATAAGTCTAGCTTGGTTAACTCATGCCACATGTGTACATACAATCATGACTAAAAACAGTTTAAAAGAGCAAGACATACACAACAAAAGGATGAAACTTTCATTAATTTTAGGAAATTAAGCAGGAAGCAGTTCCATTGTTACCAAAACATCCACAAAATAAAAACAACAAAAGGTACCAGTCATAAACATCATTAAGACTAAAAACAGAGGACGAACACTAGGAACTTGACACTAGAAATAGGACGACTATTAAGGAACATTGGAAGGGGGAGCATTGGAGGCAGAGGAAGAGGCAAGGGTTCTAAGAAGGATGTCCATACGAGCATTTGTAGACCCTTGCTCAGTTAGCAACCTTTCCTTCAGGTCCTCAACCTATTTCCTGAGAGTAGTATTTTCCTTTGTCAGGCGGGCAACCTCTGTGTTTTGGGCACTACTGGAACCAATTGCCTCCTGGGTCTGACTGAGCTGACCTTCGAGAATGGCATTCCGAGCCTTCAGCTTCCTTATTTCTTCAGTGACACTATTTTGAGCATTGATCAACTGAGAAATGGTCGAATTGATGCCAACCCCTCTACTCTTATAAATGCACTCACACTCTTCAAGGGTGGTTTTGGAGAAAGATTGCTTGCGAGTTCCTACTTTAGCCTGTCCCAAGGGAACCTTGAAGAATTCAAACACTTTAGTGAGGAGAAACCCGTAAGGCAACCCATGATTACCTTCCTTGAACTCTGCTACTTTCTTCATGTGCTCTATCATAAGACCAGGCAGGTTTATGGTGGTGTAGCCATATAATGCTTCTATGAGAATCAAGTCTGCTCGTGATGTAATAGAGCGTCTTTCAGAACGTGGGAGCAAAACTTTGTTCACCATTTCAAACAACAGTTGGTACACTGGAAGGAGGGCCTTCTTGTGTACCCGTTCCCCTTGCTGAGTAGCCTTATCCTTCACAATGGCGTTTTTGAAATTTGTAGAGCAGACCCCCTCAATGGATGCCATCCCATCAGTGGTCACGCCCAAAATGGCTTCTAGTACACTAGTTCCATCACAAAATCAACACCGTTCACTTTCAGACAAATGTTATCATCCCCAACTGTGAAGAAGTCAGCATAAAAGCTACGCATTTCTGTCTCATATACCTTGGGATTGTCAGTTGTGAACAAATGTGTCCATTGTTGAAATTCACAGATCTCCACCGATTGACGCATTCCTGACATATCCAGAATATCGGGGGCAAATGTACGGGCCCACAGTACCTTTTGGATTCTCAGTTTTTCCCTTCCAGCATCCTGGGTTGCACCAACCTTGGCCCTCTTGGAGGAACTGGGTTCTTCACTAGCACTAACCTTCATTTTCACTGATTGTCTTGCACTTTTCTTTTCTCACCAAATTTGTTAGACACCTTTTTCTCAGACACGTGTTCAACCAACTCTTCACCAGATTTCTCAGCTACTTTCTCACAAGATTTTTCACCCTCAACCTTGCTCAAGTCCATTTCACTCACATATGACTCCTTTTTGGACTTTGGAACAGTAGGTTTCTTTGAGGACTTACGAACCAAGGAACCAGTTTCCTCTTCTACCTTATCATCAACATCAACAACTAGTGCATGAGGCACTACCTTCTCATTTACAACCTTTCCATCTTTCACCAATCTCCTCTTCTTCTTTTCCTTTTTGCTTTTCCTTAAAACTGACTCAAATTCTTCCTTCTTCTGCAACCTAGTGATAGGTCTCTTAGAAGTTGACTCTTGGGGAGTTGCCTGACTAATCCTAGCCCTGATGAAGCTCGCAAGAGCCATATTATCATAGTCATCTTCACTCCCTTCATTTTCCTTCTCAGATAGAGATCTCATCTTAGGAGGAATAATGGCCAATGGCTCAGCATAGAAATAAGGAGAATGAGCAGGATCAATACTGACCTGGGGTTCTTTAGAAGAACATGGAGTTTCATCCCAAGTAGGAGCATAGTGCTCCTCTTGTGTGGAGGGATCAGGTCCCGCAGGAATTTCCCTAGTAGTTCTAGCTGGTGCCATATTTTTGACAGGCACCAGTTCCCTTCCCTCCAGTACTAGACTATCACCTTCCCCCTTAGACCCATTTGTTTCAGACACGCCTTCATACTCACCAACTACACAGCCCTCAACAGCGATTGACAACATATTCTCTATGGCCTCTTGTTCTTGCAAACCCAAAGTAAACTAAGAAGACATAAGAAGAGCATTACCTGTAGACTCGGCGATATTCAAATCAAGACCTGGGGTAGTCTTTGCCGATTCATCACTATTACAACCCACTCCTTTCATCTCAGAACATTCTTCCACTGGTCGACTAGAAATTTTCTGATTGTCTTTTTCCGCCATTGTATCTACTTCTACTATTTTTTCTGACGAGACAGAAGGAGAGGTTGCTGCCACAAATATCTTGGGAATCGAGGTTTTGCAACTCCAATGAGAGCCAGTGCTCGACTGAGTTGGAGAGGAACCAGTAGGTGGTTATGACTCTAGATTAGGGTTTGGACTAGATGGTATAGGGATTGTAGGTTCTAGTACTGGGGTTTCAATGGGTGATGACACAGTGGGGATGATGCTAGGAACAATCTAAGTCTCCAGATTTTCAGACATGGTGGAGGATAGTGATTTGATGGAAGAATAGAGTGTTTGGTTTGAAGGAAAAAGGGAATTTTTGGCTTTGATATGAACAGTTATGATGTGACCGTGAGAGAGGTTATTTAAGATAGGTGAGGTACCGGTTAGGAACGGGCATCAAGTTGGGTAGACGGGTCGTTTCATAAAGGGTGGGACACTTGAGTTCCATAAAGAGAGAGAAGGGAATGATTGACATTTTAATGACGTGGCACCATTTCAGCCGTTAAAAAGACGTGGATGAGAGTACATAGAAACTACTAACTTGTGCCAAAGGAACCAGGTTCCCTAACTGATTTTGTAAATGTGAACTTCATCCTTTTGACTGAAATGCGATATCATCAACTACTTGTTTGCTCTGTAATCGTCATGCGTGTCTACCTGCAATTGTATAGAGGTGAGTTAGACTTTGCTAGAAAACACTTTTTAGCTATTTTACCTGTACATTTCTTTCATAGACAATCATCGAGGGACCAGGCCCCTAGCTAGATTTCATCAACCCTAGTGCCAAGCGATTCTTTTCAAAGTGCTCTCTGCTCAGTGCTTTGGTGAAGATATCTATAATTTGATCTTCTTTGCTGCAAAACTTCATGCAGATGAGCCCTTTCTCAATATTGTCTCTGAGGAAGTGATGTCGCACATCAATATGCTTTGTTCTCTTATGTTGAATTGTATTTTTTGCCATGTTGAGAGCACTAGTGTTGTCACATAGTAAGGGCACACAATCAGAAAACACACCGAAATCTTCTAGCTGCTGCTTGATCCACAACAGTTGAGCACAGTAAGAGGCAGCTGCCATACTCAACTTAAGCAGTTGAAAGGGCCACTGAGTTTTATTTTCTTGTGCCCCATGAGATTATACATGAACCTAGAAAATGTGCCATACCAGAAGTGCTTTTCCTATCCACCAGATAACCAACATAGTCAGCATCAGCATACCCTATTAAGTCAAAGTTATCTCCTGAGGGATAGTAGAGAACCAGGTCCTGCGTTCCTTTGAGATACCTCAAAATTCTCTTTGCAGCCTTCAGATGAGACTCCTTTGGATTGGATTGAAACCTGGCACAAAGTCCCACACTGAAAACAATGTCTGGTCTACTTGATGTGAGATACATAAGTGACCCAATAATGCCTCTATACATAGTCTCATTTACAGGAGAACCAGGTTCATCCATATCCAGGCGAGTGGCAGTGGCAATAGGTGTATCAATGATCTTTGAACTCTCCATCTCAAATCTCTTCAGAAGCTCTTTGATGTACTTTTGCTGACCTATCATTGTGCCCCTAGGAGTTTACTTGACTTGTAGATCCAAGAAGAAATTCAATTTCCCCATCATGCTCATTTCATACTCAATTCCCATGAGTCTTGCAAATTCCTCACACAAAGAGTCATTTGTTGCTCCGAAGATAATGTCATCAATATAGACCTGCACTATGAGCAGGTTCCTCCCCCGTTTCTTCAGAAATAGAGTGTCATCAATTTTCCCTTTTGTAAAGCCATTTTCTAGAAGAAACTTGGACAGCCTTTCATACCATGTACGAGGAGCCTGCTTCAGTCCATATAATGCCTTGTCAAGTTTAAACACGTTCTCAGGATGCTCATGGCACTCGAAACCAGGCGGTTGCTTGACGAAAACTTCTTCTTTCAGAAAACCATTCAAAAATGCACTTTTAACATCCATTTTAAACAATTTGAATTCCATATGAGATGCAAAGGCAATAAGGATTCTGATTGCCTCCATTCGAGCAACTGGAGCAAAAGTTTCATCATAGTCAATTCCTTCTTATTGATTGTATCCTTGAACTACTAACCTTGCCTTATTTCTTGTGGTGTTTTTAAACTCATCAAGTTTGTTTCTAAATACCCACTTAGTTCCTATGATAGTTCTGTCAGCATATCGAGGAACCAGGTGCCATACACTGTTCCTCTCAAATTGATGAAACTCATCTTCCATAGCCGTAATCCAATCAGCATCTTTCAATGCTTCTTTGATATTTTTAGGCTCAATTTGAGAGAGAACTGCAGAGAAGGCAAGTGAGTTTCTAGACTTTGATCTAGTTTGAATTCCTGAGTCAAGGGGGGGATCACATTTTGAAGAGGGTGTGAGCTTTTGTGCTTCCAGTTGGACACCTGAATCTCATTATGAGAGGTTCCAGATTCTTCTGCATATGATCCATGTGTCATGTTCCTCACCTCAATAGCCGGAGATATACAACATCCACAACTCTGTTTTCTGCTTTAATTATTGTGATTGAGGGACCAGGTTCCTCTATGTCAGCTGGAGATTCAGCTGTGCCATTGTCATTTGATTCTTTGACCTGGCTCATCATATCGGCCTTTCCATTTGCCATGTCAATAACTTCACCAGGGACATTTGACAACTCTCCATCTTGATCAACCTTATCATGTGCAGCTTTTCCAAGAGGGTGCTTTTCTTCCTCAAAGGTCACATGTATGCTTTCCTCAACACATTGAGTTCTTTTGTTGTATACCTTGTAGGCTTTGCTTTGTGATGAATATCCAAGAAATATTCCTTCATCACTCTTGGCATCAAACTTTTAAGAGCTTCCTTACCATTGTTGAGGATAAAGCATTTGCAACCAAATGTCCTCAAGTGTGTTAGCTTAGGTTTTCTCCCATTCAGCAGTTCATATGGGGGTTTGTTCAGGAGGGACCTGATCATGCACCTGTTCACTAAGTAGCATGTAGTGTTGACTGCCTCTGCCCAGAAACCTTTTGCAACACCACTATCAATCAGCATTGTCCTAGCGATATCTTCAAGAGTTCTATTTTTCCTCTCCACGATACCGTTTTGTTGAGGTGTTCTTGGAGCTGAAAAATTGTGACTTATACCATTTTCATCACAGAACTCGTCAAACTTTGCATTGTCAAATTTTGTACCATGATCAGATCTTATACTCACAACATTATTGCTCATCATTACTTGGATCTTTTTGACAAAGGCTGCAAGCACTGAAAAGGTCTCATCTTTGGTTCTGAGGAATAAGGTCCATGTGAACCTGTAGTAGTCATCCACAATGACAAAAATGTACTTCTTTCCTCCTCTACTTGGCACTCTCATAGGTCCACATAGATCTATATGGAGGAGATCAAGTGGCCTTGAGGTGCTTACTTTCTTTTTTGGGTTTGAAGAAGGATCTGATCTGCTTTCCTTTTGCACATGCATCACACACCTTGTGATCTTTGAAGCTTGACTTAGGCAATCTACGAACCAGGTCCTTCTTGACCAACTTGTTCAACAATGTAAAACTTGCATCGCCCAACCTTTTATGCCATAGTTTAGTGTCATCATCCACAGCACTCAGACACGTGAGATCCCCATTATGTAGTGACTCAAAATCAGCGACATAGATGTTCTTGTATCTTTTTGCCATCAGGATCACATCACCAGTCACAAGATTTGTGACTGTGCAGATTTTTGACACAAATTCCACCTTGTTGCCTTTGTCGCAGATCTGAGAGACACTCAACAAGCTGTACTTCAGGCCATTAACGTAACACATATTTTTGATTGAGTGAGTGAGAGACTTCCCAATTCTTCCTACTCCAAGAATGTATCCCTTTTTGCCATTTCCAAAGGATACACTCCATCCTTGCAGGGCTTTGAGTGAAAGGAAATCATTAGTGATTCCAGTCATATGCTTCGAGCAGCCACTATCCATGTACCATCTTTGGCTACTTCCTTTCACTGCTCCCTGCACAAGAGAATCACGGATTAAACTTAGGAACCCAAACAAGTTTGGGTCCCTTGTAATGAGGAAACGAGTTTTTGTCCGAGCAGGCAATACATGTTTGTTATATGAGGGAGCAGGTTTTTTTGCAATAGTTACTTTTTCAGCAAAAACTTTGTTTTTCTGCTGGGACTGGAATCTGACTTTACATGTTTCCTTGAAATGTCCAGTGTTACCACAGTGAGTGCAGAGCCAGTTATCAGGAACAGTAACGTACTTGCTGTGTGGGTTGTAAGGGGTTTTTCTTTTTGGAACCCGATTCCTTGTCTGTTCCCCCACTGTTCGTATATATATCAGTTATTGCATCAGAGGACCAGGTCCACTTAAGAGATTTTTCTAGGTCACTCTTCACTCTGCCCAGATCTTCCTGAAGTTGTCTGTTTTTCTCAAGCTTAGCACACAGACTAGATTTCACTAATTTTAGCTCATTTTCAAGCCTAAGGTGTGCCTCACTTGCAACTTCCTTTCCCATTTGAGTGTTCGTAGGCCTACTTTCCCTTATTAGTTCCTCAATTGTTTCCTTTAGGTCTACAACTACTACCAATATGTCATCTCTCTCATGCTCTATGTTTGCAATTCTCTCAGTCAAAATATCATTTCCCCTTTTTAAACTCTCAATGGTCTCTCTTAGATCAACCTCAACCACCACTAGATCATCTCTCTCGTGTTCTATTTCTCCTAGTTCCGTGGTTAGCGCATTTTTATCATTAATGAGACTGTGATAAGCATCAACTAAAACATTAGCCAAAGATATAAGCTTCTTTTGAGAATAGGATTTCAGATTTCTTTGAACATCCAGAAATTTTACCTCATCTTCATTGTCACCTCATCCTCATCTGATTTAGCCTTTAGAGCAAATATGGAATCATATTCAGCTGCTTCACTTTCTACATACATCATGGAGATGTCACCTTGATCATCATCATCTCCAGATTCACTGGAGGAGTCTCCCCATGCAGCAAAAGCTTGTTTCACAACATTGTCAGCGACATCTTTTCTCTTGAACGTTTTGTCAGGAACCTGGTTCCTTTTGACTGCTTTGTCTGTGTTGTGTTTGTACTGATCTTGCTTAAGGAGGGGGAAATCCATGATGAAATGTCATGGTTTCCCATACTTATGACATAGGTCATAGCCTCTTGGCTTGCTAGAGCTGCCCCTTTTTGGAATACCTCCATTTCTGCGAACCATTTTCTGAAATCTCTTTGTAAGGTAAGCCATGTCGGCATCCTCACCACTTGAGTCATTTTTGGCTGTCTTGAGGACTAGGTTCTTCTCCCTTTTGGGCTCTCTTCTCTCATTGTCCTTCTTCTTCTTCTTCATTTCATAAGTTTTAGATTACCGATGAGTTCATCAATGGTCAGCTTTTGCAAATCCTTTGCCTCTGTGATGGCGTTTACCTTGCTTTCCCAGGAACCAGGTAATACACTAAGTATTTTCCTGACAAATTTTTTCCTGGGAAAGATTTCTCCCAGTAAGCGAACCTCATTGATGATAGAGGTGAAGCGAGTGTGCATGTCCTGAATGGACTCGTCGTCCTTCATTTTCAAGAGCTCATACGTAGTTGTCAACATGTCGAACTTCGACTGCTTGACTTGAGTTGTCCCTTCGTGTGCTGTTTGAAGAGCTTCCTAGATCTCCTTAGCACTCTGACAAGCTGAGATGCGGTTGTATTCATCTGGTTTGATGCCACATACAAGAATCTTTTTTGCCCTGAAATTCTTCTCAATAGCCTTTATGTCAGCATCGTTGTACTCTTTCCTGGTTTTTGGGTGTAGCTATTCCCTCATCAACAGTTTTCATGGGAACAAAAGGTCCGTCATAGATTACATCCCACAACTCTGAGTCCTCAACCATGATGAAATCATGCATTCTTATTTTCCTCCAACCATAGTATTGGCCGTTGAATCTAGGTGGTCTGTATGTTGATTGTCCTTCCTTGAAGTTTGGTGGAATAGCCTTGATGAAGATCCTTTCTAGGTGTTAACCTTTTAGAAAGAACCTTCTCTGATACCAATTGATAGCAACTAAGGGTCCACCAAACTATGTAGAGAACCAAGTTCTCTATAAGTTCTCACAGAACGCACGCACACAACAGTAAGTAAATGACACAACGAAATTTTAAGTGGAAAACTCCCAGTTCACGGGAGTAAAATTCACGACCTACCCTTTTAGGATTTCAACTTCACTACTGAGCAAACTTTAGATTACAACCTATTGTAACCTAGAAATTAAACTCTTAATCCCTCACTAACTTGTAACAACTCTATTACAAGCCACTTTGTAATAACTCTATTACAAAGACTTACAACTCGACTAACTCTAGCCAAGACATAAATACAAGGCTTATGATTTTACAAAGATTTCCTACACAATACTTCTAACTAAGCTAAGTAGGAATTACAAGTAAAGTGCTTTACCAAAGGTGCAACACAACTAAGGACATGTAATGACTCAATATAGGAAACTGGTCCTTTGTTATGTTGTTCTTTGTTCTTGATGCCCGTGAGAATCACTTGCAAGATTGACACAGACTTAAGAGAATGCTTGATGAATTCTTGAATGTGCAAGTGTTTTGTTTGACCTTTTCTTGATGTTAATAACTCATTTGTGACATAACTTGAATGATGCAAGCAAGTTAGGTAAAGGACATTCCCCATAAAGTTGACTGCTGCACTGGTTTTGCACTGTTGCGTGTGCAGGCAACAACTTTACAGCTGTGAGGAGTTGACTTGTACAGTCACCATGGAAACTGGTGGCCATCTGTTTCCTCTGTTGTTCCTTTAACTTTGAAGAGTTGAACCACGTCCCCGAACTAAGACTTATTGTTCTTTAAGTACTTGAGGATGTGTAACAGGTTCCTTATCTGGTTCTTATCATTAAGTTTGTTAGATCATCAAAAAAATAACAGGGATACATAAAACCTATCACAATGGAAAATGGAAACGACAAGTAGCCACATGAAGTAAGTATGTGATAACGCAACAAGTAATCAGAACACAGTTAAAGTGCTAGCAATACCAATTAAGGAAACAAATGACAATCAAATAATCAACCGTTCTATCACAAGATTTATGCAAGAATCATCCCGAGGCACCACACCTCATAATCACAAATCACGAGTCCCAGATCATGAAATCATAATCACATGGCACCTTGTGCCTACATTATCAATCACAACTACACAGACAACTCACGTGCTGTACGGACAACTCATGTGCCAATACCAATAATACCTCAGATCTGCATGGATGATTCACGTACCAATATTAATAATATCTCATATCTGCATGGACAACTCACGTGCCACCCGTCCAATCCATACACCGAAAGAATGTATATAATAATACATGTACATGGTCAATAAACATCAAGATTTATACTCCTAGACTGATATAGGTGACAAGTTACGATGTATGCTTGTGTAAGTGTACTATTACAGCTCAAGTTAATAGGTAAAATCAAAGACAATGAGTAACATATTGGAAACAACACAACAAATCCCATAGTATGCATGACACACACAAGAAGGTCACACCATCACACAATTATCATCAATAACAATGCCCTCAGGCCATCACAAATCAACCCCGACTTAGCTCACCTTATCTCGCCACAAGCGCAAACCCAACATATATAGCCCCCCTTGTCTCGCCGCATGTGCAAATATTAATAATAATAATAGCACGGAAAAATCACGTACAAGCACCCCGACAATCCTCTCACAATTCCACATGCGCCAAAATATAACAACACAACATAACAACTCGCACCACATGTGCCTGCCACAACATTTTCATAACAACAATACATAGCCCACTGCGCAACAACACTGAGTATAACAACAATAACAATAACATGAGTGTACGGTAAGTAGATCAACACAAGAATAACAACAATACAACGAAACAGAAGAATAAACTCAGTAATGAAAAAGATAACATGTAGTAATGACTTCAAATAAGGATAAATCGCCAATAAAAGGGGTAACATGAAACGAACTTCAATTAATAATAACTCGACAATAAAAGAGGTAGCATGATAATAAAAGAGGTAACAACTTCAATTAAGACATATAGGAGTAAGCTTGACAATAACAGATAGGGTATGTACTAACAACTTCAATTATAGCATGTAAGAGTAAACTTAACAATGGAAAGTATAACATGATATGAAAACTTCAATTAGATGCATGAAAGAGCCCTAGGAGTCTAAACCAGTCAATTTTCGCATGCAAGGCCGTGTATACACTCGTCACATCGTTTACATATCTTTAACGTAATTCAAACAGTGCAATTAAACCAATCCCTATGGGGTAGTTCTCCCACACAAAGTTAGGCAAGATACTTACCTCAACTATGCCAATCAACACTCAAAAATAGCTTCTCTTTTACAATTCACCTTGGCTCGGTTCAAATCTAAACAAAATCGACTTAATAACATCAAATAGTAGAAGAGAAACCAATTCCAGTAAGTAAAGCTGATCTTTGTACAATTCCTCAAAAGTCAACCCCGGGCCCACCAGTCAAAACTCGGGTCCAAGCGTAGATCTTGACTACCCATAACCCACGAGTCCATATATGTATTTTGTTTCAAAATCCGAGCCTAATTCGACTTTCAAATCCCAAATTTTTATTTTTCAAAACATAGATAAAATTTCCCAAATTTTCAATTATATTCTCAAAAGTTTGATGTTAAATCTCATATATAATCATGAAATATAGTTGAAATTTGAGTAAAGCTATTTCCCCAATGATTGTAGGTGAAAATTCTCTCTCCAAATCGCCTCCTACCGAGTCTAGAGTTCCAAAATAAGAGAAATGAGGTGAAATCCCGACTTCCAGCCCTTATGTTCAGGCGCAGGTGTCGTAAATGCGACATGGGGTTCGCATTTGCGAACCCCACAAATGCAAATCCCGCAAATGCGAAGAATGATCGCAAAAGCGACATCCATCATAGTCCTGCTAATGTCGCAAATGCGACAATATATTGGCAAATGTGAATGATGAACGCTTCGCAAAAGCGACCATCATGATCGCAAATGCGAACAAGCTTAGCGCAGGCCCCCATCGCAAATGCGAACCTGGAAGACCCTAGTGAACTTCGCAAATGCGACTCCCACCTCGCAAATGCGAAGGTCGCAAAATGCAAACAAAATCTCGCATTTGCGAGACCTGAAGCACCTGTTCAAAAACCAGCAAAGCTGAAACTCTTCTAATCACTCCGAAATGCATTCGAAACGCACCCGAGCCCTCGAGGTTCCACACCAAACATCAATACAAGTCTAAGAACATCATACAAACTCGCTTGCATGATCAAAATACCAAAATAACATCCGGAATCATGAACCGGATATCAAAACGCATGCAATTTATATTGAAACTCAAGAACTTCTAAAACACAACCACGCGTCTGATTCCTATCAAATTAACTCAGAATGATGCCAAACTTTGAAGACACATTTCAAATAACAAAACGGACCTATTCTAAGTTCCCAAACCAAAATTCGAACCCGATAGTCATAAAATCAATCCATGGTAAAACCTAAGGAATTTCTAAACCTTCAAATTACCAACTTTCGGTAAAACATGCCAAATCAACCTAGGGATATTTGAATTCATTTTCGAGCATACGTCCAAGTCCAAAATTACTATACGAACTTATCAGAGTCATCAAAATACCGTTCCGGGGTCGTTTTCACAAAAGTCAAACCTCGGTTAATATTTTCAACTTAAGCTTCTAAAAATCACTCATTCAAATTAATCCCAAAACATCCGAAAATTAAATCCGACCATACACACAAGTTATAACACACAATATGAAACCACTCAAAACCACTGAACGAAACGCTAAAACTCAAAACAACCGGTCGGATCGTTATAAAAGAATAAGTTAATTTTGCTGAAATTTAATTAGCATTAAACAACACTATTACCGTATTTGTCAGATTGTAGAGAAACTATCGCAACAACCAATATGGTGCAATGCTTTTTTATAGATGATCAATGGGATAACAAAGTTTTCACTGGTACTGCAATCTCAGAAGGTAAAAAACAGTAAATATTGGAAGCTCATAGAAGTACTGGTTGCTCTTACCAAAGTTATACCATACAAAAATAGTCACCAAAATCTAAGGACAAAGTCACACACATCCCCAAGAACTATTCGATAAATTATTTGGTGAGAAACTTTTCATATAAGCTCTAAGATTTTAAACTCACAAAGTTATATTGTAAAATGAGATGCAATGTAATTCAAGACCATATCAATGAAGATACATATAAACCAAATTGTTATAAACTTGCAAGTAACTGAATGAGCAATTTTGAACTTATATCCCGCTAAGCATGTCCCTTTTTTGGTAAGAAGGAAAACACGGTGGAAGGGCATGGAATTGCATATGCTGGACCGTCTAATTTTACCCGCACGGGTTTAGTTTGCATGAAATAATTAGCGAAGTATAAAATTCGATTACATCAATATTTGTTCCATACCAATTCATAAGTCCTCAAACTTGAGGATATGGTGGATTTATCAGTATGACCGAGATGTAGCTTGTCGATAACAATAATAATCCTATATGATACACTATATTAGTAAAAAATTCATAACAGATCTCTTGCAATAAAAAAGTATAATTTTTTCCAAACCAGCATAGTTAGTTCGGGTAATTTGTTTTGCTACAATTATTGGATATTCAACAACCTGTGCAGCTAGGGTGCTTCCGTCAGCGTCGGCAAAGTCTTCCCACAGAGTAAGGATAGTAGGCTACATACTACAGGAAAAGGAATGGACAATAAGCGACACTACAAAAAACAACGATACAATTCTAATAATGTCACCAAAAGTAACAAAGAAGAGGGTGTAAATATAAAAATAACAGAGACGATTTGGTAAGACTGTGATTCAAACAATGCTAAAAGAATTAAGTAACACGTTGGAGCAAGAAAGTGGAGGTTGGCAGAAAGCTTTTTTAAATGATGCATCCTGCGTGTCTAAGTAAATAAATGCAACATGACTTATATAGTTTTTTCCAGTTTGGAATTAATGAGTACTGGAATATGTAGTTATCACTGTATTTCTAAGATTTACGTACCGAATACATAGTAAAAATATATATTTTAGGGAACAAAAAAGAGAACAAATAAATTACCTAATATGTTGCCG
>AWOL01S0067110.1:19282-40671 GCA_000715115.1 Nicotiana otophora
TGTAGACTCCCTAGGACAGAACTGCTCTGATACCACTTTTGTCACGACCCAAACCGATGGGCCGCGATGGGCACCCGGTACTTTACTCAACCGAGTACCAACATAACGTATCTTTCTTATTACATCATCATAGGTAAGTGAACCATAAGGGGCATCATGAGATAAACAGAGTCAATGTGAGGGAATTACCCGACATAGAATGACCCAACCTGATATAAAACTTATACACGTGACATACGGGCCTATAAGGCAAACATGATCATTTATAAACTCAAAACATAGGCCGACAAGGCCATACAAGTATTCGTACACATGACATATGTCTACAAATCTCTAAGAATACATAATTGTCATAAAGATCTGGACAGAGCCCCGCCATACGATTCAATACATGTCCTAATGATACTGACCAAATAGCAACTCCGGAGCAAATGGAGCGCACCAACATCTTCCGCTGAGCTGATAGCCCACTTGGAGGACTCTCGACCTGTCTATCGGGACCTGCGGGCATGAAACGCAGCTTCCACAGGCAAAAGGGACGTCAGTACAAATAATGTACCAAGTATGTAAGGAATGAAAACCAGTAAATAATAAACATGAGAGAAACATAGAGTAAAAGACTCAACATGTAAGTCTGAACAACTCTGTGAATCATTAGTATTCATAATGTTATGCGTATAAGTGTCATAACATGCATAGGTATATACATTCATAACTTCATCCAGCCTCTGAGGGCATCCCATCATATCATCTCGGCCACTGTGGGCAAATCATCAACGTATACCAACTGATCAGGTGGTGGTGCGTATATAACACCGTAACCTTTTCCTATATCCCTATACACATATTATACATATATACGCATATATAACCCCATCTGGTCATGGGCCAATGTAAATGAATGCAATGAATGAGAAGTACGTCAATAAAATTTCTCTGAATGTCATAAGACCATTATATCTTTGATCAAAATCATGAAATAAGCTTTATCAACCTACGTATTTTCTTATACCCTTGAACAGATGATATAATAATATATCACATGGGGAATCAAGAATATAAGCATCTCTAGCATTTCTATGAATAGAGTCATTTATGAAAGTTGTGTATTTTGCTCGTTTCATTTGTATCATTTGGACCATGCCAAAAGGAAAGAAGGGATAGCCTTAATATACCTGAGTTGATTCACTTGACAATCCCTCTAACACACATTAATTGCGGCAAAACATGTAACGGCGGATCCAAGTAGGGAAAGATCCGTATGAAATTCCTGAGAAAGATTATAACGTGCTCCCTTAGACTTTGTAATTCACGTTGCATCTTGTAGGAGTTCATTAGAATTCCTTCTGAGAATTCCATCCCTTACTTAGAAAGCATTACATATCTCACTTTGTGAATTGTTGAGCTCCATTCTTTACTTAGCAAGTCTTTAGCATCCCAATTTTAATAAGATTAGAAGATCTCTCAAAGTTATGAGCTCCATCCGTTACCTTAGAGTCTTTGCTATGAATTGTTGAAAGATATGTATCTTCCTTTGAATTAGAAAAGCCTTACTTTTGAATGGGTGTGGGCCCCACTCCATGTGGCTTAACCACATACCCTTAATCCTTAATATTGCCACATAACCCATAATGACTTAAGAGTCATATATCTTAGGATGGCTTGCAGCCACGTTTGGGGGGGGGGGGGTTCTCTTAACCAAATTCTTTAATTAATCACCCACAACTCCTTAATTAACTAGGTAATCTCCCATTACCAAATAATTACCCACATAATTAAGAATTATCTCAACTTACTTAAAATACTACTCACTTTTAACATACCTTATACACATTACTATCATGGTCATGTAGTACCTTGTATGGCACTAGTCCATAAATACCGGGTATTATAGCTCGGACCGTATTTTATCCCAAATCGACAATCTTCAACAAAACTCATTTTCTTTGATTCGTTTACCCTTTAACCTTCACGAATTTACTTATCACTTATTTGAAATAGTGTAATACTTATGATCTCAATATAATCTCATTCCCGAGCTTACGTTGATTAACTTTCGACGAAACTTTAACGTACGAAAATGCGGGATGTAACATCTCATTTCCGAGCTTATATCAATTTACTTATGGCGTACTTCCACGTACGAAAACATGGGGTGTAACATCCTGGCAATCTCTACAACCTACTGAAATGGAGTATAAGTCTCTAACTCCCGAGCCATGCTGAATCTAAGACCATAACTGAGCCGCTCAATAAATCTGCGGACAAGCTCACTGACTGTAGGAACCAAAATAGGTGCATGACGGTATAACTCATTGAACCTGATGGCATACTCTGACACCATCATGGTGCCTTGATGCAGTGGCTCAAACTCTGTATGCCACGCATCCCGGAGGGTCTGGGGAACAAACTCCCTCAAAAACTTCTCTGAAAACTAAGCCCAAATGGGTGGTGCTGCTTCGGCTGTTCTACCCTCCTCATAAACCTACCACCACTGATAGGCTGCTCCGGATAACTGAAATATAGTAAAAGCAACTCCGCTCACCTCTACAATACCCATGGTGCGAAGAATACAGTGACACTTCTCTAGATATCCCTGTGCATCCTCGAAAGTTATGCCACTGAAATTAGGTGGGCAATACCTCTTGAACCTCTCAAGCCTCTTCTGCTCCTCCTCTGATGCCCCTGGCTTGACCTCAGGTTAAACTGAAATAACAGGCTGTACCGGCACCACACCCGAAACCTGACCAATATGAGCCCGCTGCTCTGGAGTACGGGCAGTGGGAGTCTCAGCTCCTCCCCCAATCTGCGAAGCATCTGGTGCAACGGAGATCAATCCCTCCTGAGCTAATGTACCAAACATTCTCAGGAACTGTGCTAAGGTCTCCTGAAGTCCGAGGGTAACAACAGGCGCCTTCGGTGCCTGTAACCCAACCAAAGCTACTGGCGGCTCGTCAATTGTTGCTCTGACACGTGCTCTAGCTGAGGGACGTTCCCCTCATCGGCCTCTACCTCGGCCTTGACCTCTCGCGGCTCTAGTAGGGGGCGCGACTGTCTGGTCAGTTGATCCGGTAGCGCGTGTTCTTACCATCTGTGAGAGAATAGAGATACAAAGGCTCAAACTTCGAAATTAACAAATTCGTATGACAGGAATGAAAGAAGTGGACTTTTCCTAATAGTTTTGTAGTCTCTTGAAGATAGGTACAGGCGTCTCTGTACTAATCCGCAAGACTCTACTAAACTCGCTCGTGACTCTTAGAACCTATGAACCTAGAGATCTGATACCAACTTGTCATGACCCCAAACTCCCTCCGCAGGATGTCGTGATGGCACCTAGTTTCTCTAAGACTAGGTAAGCCGGTTACTGTAACAATTAAGCCAGTTTTTAACAATGATAATTTGAAACAGGGTTTAACGTGAATACCGAAACAATAGCGAAATGAGCCTACACGGCAATAATCATAACAACCTCCCAAGACTGGTAATACAAAGTCACGAACTCTAGCTAAATACATGAAAAGATCTCAAAGATTGAAATACAATACTGTTCAAATAACAAGCTGACAGTACAATGAAAGGAAAGAACTCCAAGGGACTACGACGACCAAACAACTCTACCTTAAATCCTCGCGACCAATAAGCTAACTATACCCGAGTCCGATATCTCTAATACCTAGCTCTGCACCAAAATGTGTAGAAGTGTAGATTGAGTATACCACGGTCGGTGCCCAGTAAGTATCAAGACTAACCTCGATGGAGTAGTGACGAGGTACAAGTCAAGGCACCCACTAGACAAAATAACCCGTGCAATATAGAAGTATAAAGCTAATAAAGGAAAGTAGGAATCAGTAATTGGCAACAAGAATTGACGTGTGATATAAATAGTAAAGCAATAAGAACAACATGAAAGTACCGTTGAAACTAAATAATGAACACAAATGACAACCAATTAATTAAGTCGTTCTAACACAAGTTTGCAACGAAATTACCCGAGATACTTCTTCTCATAGTCACAAGTCACGGGTCTCAACCCACCATCATATGCTCACGGCACCTTGTGCCCACATCTCAAATCACAACCGCACCACGTACAACTCACGTGCCAATATCTCAATCCGCCCAGCATGATCACAGGCTAACATTCACAATCCGCCCGGCGTGATCACATGCTCACAATCACAATCCGCCCGGCGTGGTCACAGGCTCAAAATCACAATCCGCCCGGCATGGTCACTGGCTAAAAATCACGAACCGCCCGGCATGTTCATAGGCTCAATAGCAACATGAAAAAAGATAATACAAGAACACATGGGCATGATTAATAAATGTCAAGTTCCATACTCCTGAGCTAGTATAAGTAGCATGCTACGGTGTATGCTTATGCGAATGTACTATTGCAGCCCAAGTCAACAAGAAATATCAAAGACATCGAGTAGCTTATCGAAGCAACACAATAAGTCACGTAAGGTGAATGGCATACCCACAGAAAAAGCACACCATCACACTAAAATCATCAACACAATGTCACCAAGCCATCACACATCATCCCTTACATTGCCACCCGTATCTCTCTGATAGCCACCTGTATCACTTTGTATAATAGCCACTCTTATCGCTCCGCCCAGACAATAACACAATAGCCACCCGTATCACTCCATATATTCAACAACAGTGAGATGCCACCCTTATGCCCCGCATAACAACCAAACCACACAACAATTCACATGTGCTAACATTACAACAACATGACACATCAACTAGTACCACAAGTTCCCATAGGCTACAACCTTTCCAAAGATCCAACAATATCAATATTTCCACAACAAATAGCCCGCAACTCAAACACTATATGTACAAAATCTCAATAACAACAAAATGAACGGGAAAGTAACTCAACGAGGAACAACACCCCATGTTAAACAAAACTTCAATTAAAATGGATTAATGACTTTTAATAATCTCAATTCCAATTAATTGCTTAAGGATAAACTCGATAGTGAAAGTATTTCCATGAAATGCCAAACTTCGGATTCTAGTGTATGAATTAGGCTAACAATGAAAGAGATGGCACGAACTAGTACTACATCTAAGTGCATGAGAATATCCTGGCAACAAAAGGGTTTCATGTAACAACAATTTTAACTAAGAGTAACTCAACAATAACAGAGATCACATAATGATAAAAGTGGTAACAACTTCAAATAAAGCATATAAGAGCAAATTTGACAAGTAAAGGATGTGACATGTAACGACAACTTCAAATAAAGCATGTGACAGTAGACATGGAGAGTAAAAGATATAACATGTGCTAACAATTCCAAATAAGAACATGAAAGAAGCCTAGGAGTCTAAACCTGTCAATTTTCACATATAATCCCTAGTACGTACTCGTCACCTCGCATACACGGTTTCACGTGACACAAATAACACAAACGACTCAAATACTAAGGGGTAATTCCCCCACACGAAGTTAGTCAAGATACTTTCCTCAAAGAAGTTAAATCAATACTCTGAAATGACCTTCTCATGTGAAACCTCCAGACAGCTCAAATCTAGCCAAAATAACTTAATATCATAAATAAAAACCATTGGAAACAATTCCGGATAATAAAGCTTCGATCTTTAATGAAAATTAAAAGGTCAATCTCGGGGCCGCACCTCCGAACCCGACAACATTTACAAAATCCGAACACCCATTCCGATACGAGTCCAGCCATACCAAAATTATCCAATTTCAACATCAACTCAGCCTTCAAATTCTCATTTTACATTTTTGAAAGTTTATACAAAAATTCTCATTTTCTGGTCAAATCACTAAATTAATGTTAAAAACAAAGATAGAATCACAAAATATAATCAAATTCAGATAAATAACACTTACCCCAAACCAACACGTTAAACTACCCTCCAAAATCTCCCAAAACCGAGGTCTATAAATCAATATGTGATAACAATGGCCAATCCCTCGAGATATAATGATGTTGCCCAGGTATTCCGCATTTGGGGACAAATAATGCGCACCTACGCTCTTTATTTTGCGATCCCGCACCTGTGATTTCCACTTACCAGACCAGACCTCGCGACTGCACAAAAGGGGTCACACCTGTGGCACCCCAGAAGCGCCCAAACAAACCTCAGAAGCAGACCCTATCGCATTAGTAATCCAAAATCCCCAGATGCGCCAATCGCACCTGCGATCCTCCATCCGCAGAAGCGAAACTTCTACCCAAAGCTCAAAATCGCAGAAATGGCAAAAAACATGTAGAAGCGGCCCCTCTCCTGTGCTCCAAGATGCGCAGGTGCGAAGCACCAGAATGGACTTGCCCAAAAACATGGAAACAATCTGAAACTCGTCCGAAACACACCCGGTTCCCCGGGACCCCGTTGGAACATACCAACAAGTTCCAAAATATAATGCGGATGTATTCGAGGCCTCAAATTACAACAAACAATGTCAAAACGGCAAAAAAACCCTCAAATAGAACTTAATGAACTTATTATGAACTTTCAACTTCTACAACTTGCACCAAATCATATCAAATCAATTTGGAATAACCTCAAATTTTGCATGCAAGTCCCAAATGAAATAACGGAGCTATTCCAACTCCCGAAATTGTAATCCGAGCCTGATATCTACAAAGTCAACTTCCGATCAAACCTCTCAACCTTCCAAACCTTCAACTTTCCAATTTCTACCAAAATGCATCAAATCAACCTACGAACCTTCAAATCCAAATCCGGACATACTCCTAAGCTCAAAATCACCATATAAAGCTATTGTAATCATCAAAACACCATTCCGTAGTCTTCTACACAAAAGTCAAACTTGGGTCAACTCTTACAACTTAAGCTTCTAAAATAAGAATCATCCTTCCAAATTAATCCCGAATCATCCGAAAAATCAAACTCGACCACACACGCAAGTCATAATACATAACATGAAGCTACTCAAGACCTTAAGCCACCGAACGGGATGCTAATTCTCCAAATGACTGGTTAGGTTGTTACATACACATTGCGTGTAGATCTTGGAGCTCAGTAGATGTGGGAGATGAAGCCTTGAATTAAAGAGTTTCCAGCGATCCAGATTTAAGTTACCTCTTGTTCGTGATAGTTTAGGATTTCATTTCTATAAATGTAAACTTCAAACAAATGCTGTATTTATTCTTCATATCAGTTTTGTAGATCCAAATCTTAGTGGATCGTGACTAATTCACCAGTCTTTGGGGTAGTTGTATTGAATTCTTTTGCAGTCTTTATTATTAATATTGATGATTCTTTACTATAGTTGTAACATATACTGCTTGACTTACCTACCGGGTCGGGTTAGGTGCTGTCACGATTTGGTAAAATTTTGGATCGTGACAAGTTCGTATCAGAGCTCTAGGTTCATAGGTTCTATGAGTCATGAGCAAGTGTCTAGTAGAGTCTTGTGGATCCGTATGATGACTTCCATCCTTATCTTTGAGAGGCTACAAGGAATCTAGAAAAATTTAACTTTTTTCTTTCCTTATCGTGTTGCCTTGATTCAGTTTGAAGTCTAATCTTCACTTTCTATCTATTCGTCAATATGCGTTGTTGAATAGAGTGTTGTTTGTTGGGCACCAATGCCTTCTGATGATATCGTAGAAGAGGGGCGAGGCAGTTATGTGATAAGTGTTATGCGTCTAAGGACTACGTCCGGAGAGTTTTACTATAGATGAGAAGGTTTTGCTTGGGATGCGAAGGGCTATGGATGCTTGATTATCACCTCGATGCGTTGTATAGACTTAAGAGGTGGATGTCTTGGTTGATCTTTTGGTTGTTCATTCGTAGAATAAAGTGGATTCTTAGATCTTGGTGACGAGTGTAGACTGGGGAAGATTAGTTGATTGCATAATGCCTCTGACCATAGTAAGATCATATGAAAATGTCAATTTAGGGTTAACTAGGTGGGTTATCTCTTGCCAAAAGGATTGAGGTTTTATGATTTTTATGAGGCTTCTATGAAGATTTTTCCTTCTATACAGTGGGATGCATGTAATACCATTTTGGTGCGCTTGAGGAAGTTGGGTCGACCGTCATGAGGATGAGTATGCACTCGAAAAATTATTTGTAAGGTGTGATGACTTGTGCTACCTAAGCTTATGTGGATATTCAACTGAATAACAGTGCGAGGTCAGGGCAGCTATGAAGGAAGAGTATGGTAGGTTATCAAATGATGCGTTCTGTGGCTTTGAGCCAAGTGGGGAGTCTATTATCGACCATCTGATCGTATGGTCACGCGTTATATTGGTTATTAGGCTAAGGGACGCTTTTGGATTAGCTATGACTTGGAAAGCATGACTTTGAGGATTATTCGAGCAAGGGATTGGCTGGATGCAAGATGTACTATTCTTTGTGGGTATATGGAAATCTTGGCATGATTCGAGTTTGATATTTTTTGTGAATGTAGTGTGCAAGGAAAAAGGAATCGCTTGGTTGCTTCTTTTGGGTATTCATGTGCTGGTGGAGCAAAGGTAGTTCAGTGTGTATTGGCTGCGAATCGGAGATTGGAGTAGAGTGGATGACTATCGAGAAGGTTCCTAAGGGCTAAAGACAGACACATATGTGGTATTTAAGGATTTTTGGATTTGTGTATGGCTAGGACTTGAGGCTTGTATTTGATGGTGCCGAGACTTGCGATACATCTACATCATTATCAACTCTACATGGCAGTATTAGAGAGTTGCAAGAAACATCTTCGGATTTGCATGAAGTCTCTTTTAAGCGAGCATTTTGGTTTGTGTTACCTTTGGGTTTAGCAGTCTGCATGTCTTGGTTGTAGTCTTGATGGCTTGACTATGTGCTAATGGGTTTTGAAGAGTTCATGATAGTTTTGACCATTGTTCGAGGTTGGTGTCTTCTATGAGTATAGAAGGTCTGCTGCATGTTGTAACGTTCTCCTAGATTGAGTTAACAAGAAGTTCCTTGGTTAATGGAGTGGATCCTACTTATAATTCAGAGTTGATTATGAGATTTTGTATTTTCATATGTTAGCCTGATAGATGCGGTGCACTATGTGGGATTGAGAATGCAAGGTTATGGTTGTAGTTCTGATTCGAAAGGAAGGTCATGAGTGTTAGATAGTAGGGAGATTTCACATGTTTAAGAGGATGTTAGCACTATCATGTATCGCCTATGAAGGTTGTGTTTTGTGGAAGACACATCGTGTATTGATTTGCGAATGCTTGACTTGTATTACGGTAATCGCCTGGTATCTGCTACGTGGCGTAGAAGATTTATAAGAGTATTTCTCATGAGGTAATTATGTATGAGTGACTTGGTAGTCATTTGAGTGGGAGAGTTGGGACCCGATATGGAGATTCTTGTATTATTGAGGTTTAGAGATTGGTAGTTCTCATAGGCAGACTGTTTCGTGGTTGCAGACCGTGAATGTATGTTAAGAGTTGGGACGACTGATTGTATGTGTTGTGGTTGGTCCACTATGGATTTTTGAAAGGTCACTTGCCTATTTTTGGATGATTGGAATTGTTTGGGGGCTCATTGGTTGGCCTAATGAGAATGTGTACTCCGCATCGGGTCGGGCTTGCACTTGTGTAGCATTTTGCTGTGGGTGTATCATCGCGCGAAAAGTATGTTACAGACGCCCTGATTTATTTTTTGCATTACTCTCCTATGCTACTAGGGGCTTGTGAGACTACTTGACTATTTACACGCATGAGTGGCTCTGTTTAGGCCTTGTGGCGAGATTCGAGCGAGATAGATCTTGGGGTGTTGAATTGTTTATCGCACCTTGGTTATGGTTTTCCTGTTTGTGGTATATTGTGCTATCAATTTCTCCATGGTTGCGATCATACACTTCGCGTGTTTGATGTTGAGTTGTTAATTGCGAGCATTATTGCTCAATGGGTATTCCACATGGATCGGTATGTTTAGATTAGGCTACATGCCGCATCAAAGTTATTTTAGGATGTGATTCTTTGGGGTTATTTTGTGTGTTTTTCTTCTCCCTTGTGGGATGAATTCATAGGATGGTATCGTTGGGGTGTACCTATTGAACTTGTTAGACAATTCTCTTATTTGGTACTTTTTCCTTCTTTAGTTTATATTCGAATTGTTGCTTCTTAGGTGCACGAAGTGCGTCATATGTTGCTCTAGGTTGTATTTCATGTAGCCTGTGAGTCAAGCAGCTTGTACTGAGTGGGATGAGATTATTGGGCCTGGAATTAGCATAATTGGATTTGGATAAGGTATGCTTGGATAAGAATGTCATTAGTTAGCTTAGAAATATGCAGTGGTTCGTGTCAGGCGAGAGAGATCCATGACTTGTTGATTTGATGGGTGCTTATGAATTTCTACATTTTTATTTTATCATTAGCAGTGTTGCGAAGGTTTGGGTCAAGGTTTTATTTGATATGAGTTATGTTATCGGTACTGGATTTGGTAGTGGCCAGTTAATATGGTCGGAAGGTATTGCTATGGGTATACGAGTTATGCAGTACATTGTGTGGTTATATCTTGGGAGTACATTTATAACTTGGTACAACTTGTGGGAACAAATACAGTGTGTATATATATGCGAGAATCAGATCTTATGTTTCAGATGTTAGAAATTGTTCATAAGGTTTATGGGCTAAGGTGGAAGAAATGATCTTCGGTCGGGGTTGTGCAAATGGACTTAGATGGATTGTGGTGGCGTGGGATTATTCATGGGTATGTGTATGGTGAGCATATATAGCGATTTGATGACCTTGGAATGACTTTTGGCACATTGGAGGAGGAACGTATGTTTACGTGGGGGAGAATGTGGCGACCCAACCGGTCATTTAGAGCTTTAGCATTTCGTTCGGTGGTTTGACTTTGAGTAGCTTCATATGATGTATTATTGACCCAAAATCCCTCATTAGGAGTCATGATGGCACCTTGTCTCTAAGACTAAGTAAGCCTAACACATAGTGAGTTATATAACATATTTAAACCAGTTAATCATTAAACCAAAACCAAATATTTCCTATACAAAACCAGCAACAATCAGTAGATGTACAATATCACAAAACCGGTAGTACAAGTCATAAGCTCTACTGAGTTACTAGAAAATATCTAAGTACAACTGTTCCGAAATAGAAATAAACAGTACAAAGTAAAATTTTAGAAGGTGATTCTGAGGCCAGCGAACGCGACGACAGGTATACCTTGAAGTCTCCACATCAATACTCGATCAACTATCTAATCAACAAGCTCTGAGGTACTTGGATCTGCACAAAAATGTGCAACAAGTGTAGCATGAGTACACCACAGCGGTATCCAGTAAGTATCAAGACGTTCAGTGGAGTAGTGACAAGGAACAGTCAAGACACCTACTAGACATAATAACCTGTACAAGTGTGAATATAAAAGCAACAGGGAACAATATAAAGCTAAACATGGTAAGGATAATGTTACAATACTTACATTAAGAACTAGAAACAACAATTAACAAAAAGGAGCAACATGTAATAATGTCGTAAGGTAAGCGGAATACTGTTAAAGTCCGGTGAAACCAAGTAAGGAAAGACAAGTAACAACCCAATAAAACAATCGCTTTCTTAAAAGGTATAAACCTGAATTTACCTGAGGTACCACACCTCATAATCACAAATCATGGGTCCCAAATCACAAACCCTAATCACTTGGCATCTTGTGCCCACATTATAAATAACAACCACATGGACAAATTACATGCTGCACCGATAACTCACGTCCCAATACCATTAATACCTCATGATCGCACTATCACGCCCCGACCTCGGGGAGCACGACTAGCGCTCAATCGAGATATCCCGGTCAAGCAAGCCATTACAATACCTTCTATACAACTCACCCATGAATAAAGAGAAGAATACATTTCATTAATTGATAGTAAGAGGTCATGTGAATGACACCAGTTCATTTCCATATGTTACGTCATTAACAAGTCTCCAAAACAGTACATTGTACAATCATAGTTAAAGTGGAACATATGATATGATTACAACATTTTTAGTTTAACCTTCCCAAAAACAGATATAACCCACACTATGTCTACAGGGCATCTAACAGGAACAAAAGAGTGCTATAACAGTGCCGGCAACAAGGCCTCGGCTATACATCAAAATGCTATGTACAAAGGACAAGAGATACAGGACCCATAAATGAAGTGGGGCTCACCAAGTTAGCTGAGGAGAGGGTGTGCTGCTATCACTGATCAATACCATATGATATGGAACCACTTGCATCCATTAAAGATGTAGCTCCCCCGGCAAAAGGGACATTAGTACATAGGGAATAGTACTAGTATGTAAAACTAAACACCCTCTCAATAGAACGAGTAACAGTAAACGGAGAATAAAACATGAAATCAATAAGGGTCTCAAACAGTAACAAGGTGTCAAGTTAGGGAAAGGTAAATTTCAAGTAAGTTTCAGTAATTTAAGTTGGGAGATCTTTAGCACTGATACACCACTGTGTTTTAGCACAGAATCTAATCTCAGCCCGACCGGCTAAGTCGTCTCACCACGAGACATACACTCACAATACCACCATGTGCGCGACATGGCATCCGATCTCATCGCAATTGGCTAAGCCGTCTCACCACAATGCCGTGTGGGTCGACATCACATCACATCTCGCTAGCAATAGTCTCATCCCATTTAAGGGGAAATATCTCAACACACCAATCTCATCCCATATAAGGGGAAACGATCTCATCACACTAGCACGGGGATTTACCCCTCAATCACTCCTACACCGGCACGTGTAGTTTCGGGGTTAGGTTGTTCCGACCTACCCTTCCTCGGTGGCTAAACGATACTTCTAAGGCATTTATTATTTAAAGGATCTACCACTCATTTCGTAATCTTTTTCATATTATTCATTTCATTTGCACCAATGGAATGCAATATCATTCTTGGCACGATGGCCACACATCATATTTCATGTTCCCTTCTTTCACTTTCAAATATCATTATGGATAATCAACAACAAGGCCATTCAAATTAGGACTTTAAACACATATCTGAGTAATTTAGGGTCTTAGGCACATGTGATTTCTTACACAATTAACATGATATCTTTCATTAGAATCACGTTTTTAAATCATAACGTAATAACACACAACCCATACTTAAACCACATTCTCAACAGTGACTCAACATAACAAAAATCTTTGGAATACATATTGAACGCATATTTATTTTGAAACAAGGCTTATTCAAAAAAGTCAATTAATAATGGACAACTTGGGACTTACAAGAACATCGTGGGGATTCAATTCTAAGAGAGAAGTTTAGCCAACATACCTCGCCTCGAGCTTTTTAAATTTCTACAATGTTCCGAAATTTTTAGCCACTTCAATCTATTTTGAGAAAATGAAGCCCCGATGAAGATCTACGATCTCATATGCGACCGCATAACGCTTTTGCGGTTCGCAAAATGGGCCGCATAATGGCCATCTGGAACTAGGCATTTCTGCCTCACTCTGCGACTGGTCTGTGGTCCACAGACCTATTTTGCGGTCACATAATGCACCGCAGAACCTCCCTCCAGAAATGTTTGTGCTGGCTCGGCGATGGACTATGCGGCCGCATAATGAACCGCATAATGGTCCAAACATTTGCCCAGATTTCTACCACAGTCTGCGGCAGATCTGCTGTCCGCAGGTTAATTCTACGACCGTAGAGTGGACCGCAGAAATGCCCTGCACTTCTAAAAATTTCTTCAACTCCCCAATGTACGGTTCAATCCAAAAAGTCCGAACCATCTCTACAATCATCGACACATAAGTCTACTTCGGCACCACGAAACCCTGGGTTTTAGGTAAAACTTTACGGGGCCTTACATCCTCCCCCGCTTAGGATCATTCATCCTTAAATGAGGGTCAAAATTCACCATTAGTACCCAATGTGACTCAGCTGCTATAACACATACCAACAATTCCAATTTTTTTTTGACTAACTCCCTAAATTTCCAAAAATTTTGATAGAGTTTCCCCTGTAACTGGGCCGATCCACCTGCCAGACAATTCCTGAAACCAACCCTAACAACACAACCACAATACAACAATGAACAACAATATGGAAACAACACTGATGTCACGACCCAAACTGATGGGCCATGACGAGTGCCCGAGTCCTACCTTACGTATTATCTTATATGGCCCAATGTACCGAGGGCTAAGTTTTCCTATCTTATCAAACCTCATAAAGACCTTTCATTGGTGATAACTTTAGGAATACCCAATCGTCAACCTGAAACTCTAAGTCTAGTCGTCGATTATCCGCATAAGACTTATGACGGCTTTGAGCTGCAAATAACCTTTTATGTATAAGCTTAATCTTCTCGATTTCCTGTTGTTCCAACTCTGGTCCTACTAACTTAGGTTCCCCAACATCGAACCACCCTATAGGCGACCTACACTTCCGTCTGTAGAGAGCTTTGTATGGAGCCGTCTGAATACTGAATAATAGCTATTATTATACGCGAACTCAATAAGCGGCATATGATCATCCCAGCTACCCTTGAAGTCTATCACACAAGCCCATAACATATCCTCAAGTGTCTGAATAGTACGCTCAGCCTGTCTGTCTGTCTGGGGATGAAATGTCGTACTAAGACTTACCTGAGTCCCCAATCCTTTTTGGAAGGACCTCCAGAAATTAGCTGTAAACTGAGCTCCTCTATCCGAGATAATAGATATAGGGACACCATGAAGTCATACTATCTCCTTAATGTAAAGCCTTGCATAATCCTCTGCGAAATATGTACTCCTAACGGGCAGAAGATAGGCTGATTTTGTAAGTCTACAAGGAATCACCCATATAGAATCGAACTTACGCTAGGTACGAGGTAAGCTTATGATAAAATCCATATTAATTACTTCCCACTTCCAAGTCGGAATCTCCATAGCCTGCAATAATCCACCTGGTTTTTGATGTTCAATCTTAACCTGCTGACAGTTAGGGCACTGAGCAACAAACTTCGCTATATCCTTTTTTATTCCGTCCCACCAATATATTTCACTGATATCATGATACATTTTTGTTGCTCCTGGATGGATAGAATAATGAGAATAGTGAGTTTCTCCCATAACCTGCTAACGCAGCCCTGTAACATTAGGGACACATAATCGTCCTCAATATCCGAGGACCCCATCTCCTGTAATCTCAAATTGTGTCTTTTCCTTCTGAGGGGTTGTATCCATATAATGAGCTAACACAGGATACTCTTTACTGGCATTCCTTCACTTCAGTTACTAAATAGGATGTTTCCGTGTCCTGAATTATAATTCCAGTATCACCTGAGTCTAGTAACCGAACTCCAAGACTAGCTAGCTGATGAATGTCATGAGCTATCCCACTCATATCTGGTTGTAAACATGACATGCTACCCATAGATCTACGGCTAAGGGCATCAGCTACTACATTTTCCTTCCCCGGATGGTATAAAATATCAATGTCATAGTCTTTCAGTAACTCCAACCATCTCCTTTGGCGTAAGTTCAATTCTTTTAACTTAAAG
The DNA here is from genome assembly GCA_000715115.1 of Nicotiana otophora. Taxonomy (NCBI): domain Eukaryota; kingdom Viridiplantae; phylum Streptophyta; class Magnoliopsida; order Solanales; family Solanaceae; genus Nicotiana; species Nicotiana otophora. The sequence continues at coordinate 34,799 of AWOL01S0067110.1, forward strand.
ATATACTGAAGGCTCTTATGATCCGTATAGATATCAACATGAATGCCATACAAGTAGTGCCTCCACATCTTTAGTGCATGAATCACTGCGGCTAACTATAAATCATGGGTCGGGTAATTCTTCTCATGCTTTCTTAGTTTTCTAGAAGCATTAAGCTATAACCTTACCATGCTGCATCAGTACACAGCCCAATCCAACGCCCGAAGCGTCACAATAGATAACATAACCATCGGTCCCCTCTGGGAGCATTAGAACCAGTGCTGAAGTTAATCTGTCCTTCAAGCCTGGAAACTCCGTTCACAAGCATCAGTCCATTGAAACTTAGCTCCCTTTTGAGTCAACTTGGTCAATGGTGCTGAAAGAGAAGAAAATCCCTCTACAAATCTCCTATAATAACCTGCCAAGCCGAGGAAGCTACGATCCTCCGTCGGTGTTGTAGGTCTAGCCCAAGTCTTTACTGCCTCAATCTATTGTGTATCAACCCGGATACCTTCACCCGAAGTAATATGCCTAAGGAAAGCTACAGAATTTAACCAGAATTCACATTTAGAGAATTTTGCATACAACTTCCCTTTTTGTAGAACTTTGAGCACAGTACGCAAGTGATCTGCATGCTCAGTTTCAGAACAAGAATATACCAATATATCATCAATAAATACAATCATGAATAAATCTATAAAGGGTCTGAACACACGGTTCATCAAATCCATGAATACTGTTAGGGCATTGGTAAAATCGAATGACATAATTGTGAAACTCAAAATGCCCATATCTGGTCCTGAATGCTGTCTTCGGAATATCTAACCCTTACCTGATTGTATCTGGACCTCAAGTCTATCTTCGAGAAATACTTGGCACCTTGCAACTGATCAAATAAATCATCAATCCTCGGGAGCGGGTACTTATTCTTGATAGTAACCTTATTCAACTGTCTATAATCAATACACATCTGCAAGGAACCATCTTTCTTCCTTACAAATAACACAGGTGCTCCCCCAGTGATGTACTAGGTCGGATAAAGCCTTTTTCAAGCAAGTCCTTTAGTTGTTCCTTCAACTCCCTGAATTCTACGGGTGCTATTCTATAGGGAGGAATAGATATTGGTTGAGTATCTGCTAATAGGTCAATAGCAAACTCAATTTCTCGCTATGGCGGAAGACCCGGAAGCTCATCGGGGAAAACATCGAGAAACTCATTAACCACATGGATAGATTAAATGGTGGGTGACTCTACTTTAATATCTGCACCCGAACTAAGTGACAAATATAGCCCTTTCTGATCATCTTTCTTGCCTTGAGATAGGAAATAAATCTACCTCTCGACGATGCCGTATTACCTTTCCATTCCAAAACAGGATCCCTTGGGAATTGGAATCGGACCATCTTTGATCTACAATCAACATTGGCATAACAAGAAGCCAACCAATCCATACCCATTATAACATCAAATTCTACCATATCTAACTCGATTAGGTTTGCTACTGTATATCGACTATGAACTACTACCATACAACCTCTATATACCCACCTAGCTATGACTGGATCCCCAACAGGTGTTTCGACCTCAAAAGGTTTAACCAACTCAGGTTTTATTCCAAACTTACTAGAATCCAACGGAGTAACATATGATAAGGTGGAACCTGGGTCAATTGGTGCATATACATCATATGAGGATACTGATAATATACCTGTAACAACATTAGGTGACGACTCTTGATCCTTTTGACCTGCTAATGCATAAATGCAGTTCCGAGGACCGCTCGAGCTAGATGCTCCACCTCTGCCTCTATCATGACTGATTGGTACTTGTGCACCTTGCCTAGGGGATGTACTAATGATGACGAACCAACTATAGATCCCACTGGCTGAACTATGCTTGTACCACCTCTCGTCAGACAATCTCTCATAACGTGTCCTGGATAACCACAAGTATAACAAACACCCAACCCCATACGGCATTGACCGACATGCTGCTTACCACACTGAGCACATCGTGGCAAGGGCGGCCTCATCTAACTTGATTCACCTTATACTGAGAACTTGAGGCCCTAGAATTCTAAATAGGCCCTGAATATGTGGAACGATCAAATCTCCTATCGGCAAATTGAGGGGGTGCGCTAGCCGATGGCTGGGCTGGATACCTCAGGTATTCTTGTCTCTTACCACCTCGAAACTCACTAGAAGGACCCCGAAGATCTTGTTCTCTTACTCTGGCCCCTATCATGCTCACGGTGGGCCCTCTGCTTCTGTTTACGCTCCTCTACACCCTGAGCGTATGCCTAAATACGAGAAATATCTATGCCTGGCTGAAGTGAGACCAACATACAGTCGTTAAGCAGGTGCGGCTCCAACCCCATTACGAACCGGTGAACCCCATCCTCCATCTTAGATACAATAGTGGGAGCATACCTAGCCAACGAATCAAACTGAAGGTTGTACTCCCGAAGACTCATATTACCCTGCCAAAAGGTCAAAAACCTATCAACTCTAGCCCGTCTAAGCTCTGGTGGCAGATAATGATGAAGAAAAGCCTTTGTAAACTCATGCCATACCGCTAGAGGGGGCATCCTTACCTCTGGACAACTCCCAAGACTCGTACCAATTAACTGCAACATCCTGAAGTCTATAGGAAGCTAGTTCAACTGACTCAGTCACAGTGGCCTTCATTACCCTCAAAGTCATCTGTATCCTATCGATAAATACTTGAGGGTTCTCGTTGGGATATGCTCCAGTAAATATCGGAGGGTCCAAATTAATGAAATCACGAACCCTCGTACTGATGGCCTTATCTGCATGACCAAATCATACTTCCTGACACTGAGATTGTGCGGCTACTAATCGAGTCAATAGCTGAATAGAATCTCTCATCTCCTGACCCGGTGCATCTAGCTGAGGAGCCGGATGTACAGGGGCAGGCGCTGGAGATGGTGCCCCTCGGAGCTCCTCTGGAGAGGGCGGGGTATGTGAAGTCTGAGATGAAATCTAACTATGAACTCTCCCCAAGCCCTGGTAACTCGCGGTGCTCGACTAGAAGTCTCATCAACCACGGACTTGTCCTTCTGGGCAGCAATAGCCTTTTTAGGCATCGCTGAGGACATAACACATCGTTAGGAAAATGAATTCTTATATCGCACTATCTATGATAAGAAAGAAGTATAACCTCCTATATGTCCTGTAGCCTCCTGTTTATAAATGTGGTGTTACACCCCATGTTTTCGTACGTGGAAGTATGCCATAAGTAAATTTATATAAGCTCAGAAATGATATGTTACATCCCGCATTTGCGTACGTTGAAGTTTCGTCGTAAGTTAATCGACGTAAGTTCAGGAATGAGATTTATTTTGGGATTATAAGTATTACGCTATTTCAAACAAGTGATAATTTAAATAGTGAATGTGAGAGGGTAAGTGAATCAAAGAAAATGAATTTCGTCGAAGTTTGACATTTTGGGATAAATTATAACCCGAGCTAAAATACATGGTATTTATGGACTAGTACCATATAAGGTACCACATGGCCATGATTGTAAGGTGTATAAAGTGTAAAAGTGAGTAGTATTTTAAGTAAATTGAGATAATTCTTAATTATGTGGATAACCGGGTAAATATTGATTTGAGTGGGAAGTCAACAAATAAATTTAAATTTGTGGATAAGTTTCATAAAGTCCCTATCCTCGCATGGCAGCAAGGAACTTAAGATGCAATGACTCTTGGTCTTTATAGTTTGGTGCCATGAGTAGGGAATTTTGGATAAATATCCCCCAAACGTGGGGCCCACAAATCTTACATGTTAGGGACTTTCATATATCTTGTAAGTGAGTTACGGATGAAAGTCTCAAAATAAGAATTCATATGACTCTTTTACAAAGTAAGATAGGTTGACGTGATTTTGCTTCAGCAAAAATTTCATACAAAATTACACTGCGTAATAGTAACGTGATTTTACGATTCTAAGTGAGTACGATGCAATCTTTCTCAGGAATATCATACGGATTTTTCCCTACTTCGATCTGCCGTTACGTGTTGTTGCAATTGATGTGTGTTAGAGGGATTGTCAAGAGAATCGGCTCAGGTATGTTAAGGCTATCCCTTCTTTCTTTTTGGCATGATCCATACGATACAAACGAAACGAGTAAACGCACAATTTTCATAAATGACTCTATTCATAGAAGTATTAGGGGTATCCATATTATTGATTCCCCATATGAATTATTATTATATCTTCCGTTCATGGGTCTCAGAAAATACGTAAGTTTATAAAGTTTACTTCATAATATTACTCAAAGGAATAATGGTCTTATGACACTCTGAGAGATTTTATTGACGTACTTCTCATGCATTGCATTCATTTATACATGTACATTGACCCATGATCATATATATATATATATGGGATATGGGAAAAGGTTACGGCCTTATATACGCAGCACCATGATAGCATCAAGGACAAGGATAGAGTTTTGGAAGCTCCAAGGCCATTTACAAGATCTCAAGCTAAAGAGTAGCACTCTAAGATTGCCGGACTTCAATGGCAAATAAAGAAGCTTTTAATTATAGAGGAAGAGCTCAAGCCCAAAGTAGATGAATTATCCAAGTTTTACAATTATTTGGTGATCCAAATTGAAGTCCAAGAGGAGGAAGATTGGGCCACCAAATCAGCCCTTGAAGTCCACCAAAGGGGCTCAAAATGAGCTTAAAAGAGGTCCAAAAGGGGGTGTTTCAAAGGGAGCCCAATTGGAGTCCAAATCAATGGCCCAAACTAGTAGTTTTAAGGTCCAAATCTGCCCCAAAGGGATTTGGCCGCCCCCCACCTAATTGTAATGACTTTTCTTACTCCTTAGCAATCACCCTACCTAATTGTAATGACTTTTTATGCCTTAGCAACCACCCTACCTAATTTTAAGGACTTTTTGTGCCTTAGTACACCTATAAATAAGGAGTTCTTCTCATTCATTAAGACACTTCATTATTGATTAAGTATATCATACTTTGAGAGTTCTTTTGAACCTTTGTTACTTGTGCTTTGAGATTTATCTTTCAACCTTTACTAGTTCATAGTTCAAGGTAGTAAGATTACTTCTCTATTGTGATATCTTTGATTCCTTTGTGGTATTCTTAGAAGGCGATTAATACTAGTTATTAATTGTTGTCTCAAGTTGCTCGTAAAGCGGTCAAGATTCGAATCTATTGTTTTGATTTGATTTTAAGTAAAGGCGTTTGACTTCTTCAATAAATCAAGACGTTGTTGCTTTGATCTTGTCAAGGCTATAGAACTTGCATTCTTGGAAGTTCTTGGAATTCTTTCCTTGAATTTTCCCATATCCGTTATTTTCTACCCTTTAGTTCTAGTTGCTCAATTCCTTATTGTTATTGCTTCCACATTTACGTTTCAAATTCTTACTCTAGTTTGGATTCTCGAACTTGTCGTTGTCAAGTGGTATCAGAGCGGTTCTATCAAGGTTTCGTTCTTGATAATTCTGGGGATTTCTTGAATACTAAGAGCGAAAAAAACAAGTAAAAAAAAACGAAAATCAATTTTTTTAAAAAAAATTGCTTGCTCTCTAGGAACTTTCTTTTGTATCTAATTTGTTTCCAAAACCTATCAAAGGAAATAAGAAGAGGGGGATCTAGATTTAAAAGATAAGAGAAAAATTCAATTTTTCTTACTCTTTCTAATCTAAATATATAATCATTTCCGTTTTGTTCGTGTCTTGTTTCAGCCGAGCCTAATAGTTCTAGGATTTGGTTCTTCTTTCATTTGTTCCCCAAAAATCTATATTTTACNCGGAGCTCCTCTGGAGAGGGCGGGGTATGTGAAGTCTGAGATGAAATCTAACTATGAACTCTCCCCAAGCCCTGGTAACTCGCGGTGCTC